>JAWQEG010004736.1:7500-48668 GCA_033782935.1 Petrolisthes cinctipes | reverse complement strand
GTGAGGGGTGGGGAGTGCCATGTGAAGGGGTGGGGAAAGTGCCAAGTGAGGGGGAGGTGAACAAAATAAAATACCAGGTTAGAGGCATACAAGGCAAGACAAGTAGCCTATCATACCGTACCTGGCTCGGGGTTAGGTTACCAGGTGTTAAAAAGAATAACTTGTCCACGAGAAGCATGCAGGTATACAAGACAAGGGTGCCAGACAGGTGTGAAGAGTGCCAGTGCCGCAGGAGGTGTGTGTGTGTGTGTGTGTGTAGTGTGTGTGTGTGGGTGTCGTGTGTGTGTGTGTGTGTGTTGTGTGTGTGTGTGTGTGTGTCTGTGTGGTGTGTGTGTGTTGTGTGTGTGAGAGAGAGAGAGAGAGAGAGATAATGTCACTGCTTGAGAAAGTAATGACACTGGATGTAATTTAAACCTCAAGTGTCAGTAATAATAATTATAATAATAATAATAACAAAAAACAAACTTCAGGCTCAATTGTTGTTTTATTTTCTCCTCTGTCTCACCCTTTCCCTCTCCACACCTGTACCTATAATCCACCAAAATCTCTCCTCCTCTCACTCCCCCTTACTCTTTCTCCCTGTCCTCCTCCCTCCCTGCCCCATACAACACCCTCCTACCAGGCCCCCCTTACTCCTCTCCCTGCCCCCCTCCTCTCCATACCTCCCCCAACACATCCTCTCCCTGCCCCCCTACGACACCCCCTACCTAGGCCCCCCCTTACTCCTCTCCCTGCCCCCCTCCTTCCTACCTCCCCTCACTCATCTCTCCTGCCCCCCTCTGCCCCCCATTTCCCCACAGTGCCAAGCAGAATGTGAAACTGGAATTCTTATATGACTTGAAACCCCCCATCTCTCTCTCTCCTCTCTCTCTCTCTCTCTCTCTCTCTGTCTATCTCTCTCTCTCTCCTCTCTTCTCTCTCTCTCTCTCTTCATGCATCCTCCCCTCCCTTCCGTTTACCTCCTTTTCATCCCCCCTACACCCCTATTCCATCACCATCCTCTTCCTTTCATCAATCACCCTCCCTCCCTCCCACCTTTCATCTCTCCTCCATCATACCCCCATCCCCCCCCTCCTCCCATTCAATGTATACCCCCCCCCCTTGTGGCTTGCCTTCACCTGTGCCGTTGCGTGTGTGGTGCAGGTGAGGTGGGAGTGGGTGGAGTAGAGTGGAGTTGTGTCAGTCAGTACAGTGGAAGCCTGTATACGCTCCACACACACATACACAACCTCTCTCCTCCCTCTCTCACTCGCTCTCCCTTCCTCTCTCTCTCGCTCTCACTCACTCTCGCTCTTTTCATATGTCGATTCTTCTTCTTTAACTATATCCCTCTTTTCCACTGTTATTATTATTATTATTATTATTATTATTTTCTATCTCCTTCGCCGGCGGCATATAGTTACGCTGTCATTAATATTATCCTTATTATATACAGTAATCAAAATAAGTCACTCACTTTCACTCTCACTCACTCACTCACTATCAAGATGAACACTTTCATAACTATCCTTCCTCTCCAAAGTTCACTATCCCTCGTTTTGATCTCCTTTTCCGGCAGGCATATAATCTAAGATGTCATTAATATTTCCTTTCCTGTAATCAATTTAATCACTCACTTTCCAAATCACTCGCTACTAATTCGAATATTTTCCTTAACTATAATCCTTCATTTCTATCTCCTCTTCCGGCGGCATATAATCAGGAAGTAGGGGATCTGTGTTTATAGCATTGCATGGGAGGATTAGGCTAAGACAGAAAGAAAGCCTCTAATTTACCAAAAACATAAATAAACACGACAACAGCTCACGTTTCTCTCTGACCATAAGCGCAGACGAACACCATAAGAATTATTATTATTATTATTTTTTTTTTTTGACACTGGAATCTATACTTGTATCATAATAGGTTAATTATCAATGCTCATTATTCAGCATACGTAACATAATCCCAAGCACAGACGAGTTAGTGAGAACCGTTGAAAAGAATGAACAACAAAGCCGCAAAAAACACTCGATCGAAATTTATCCATTTATTCCACTAGCCTAACCTTGACACTGCCAAGGGCTGATTAAAGGGCGTATATATATATGACTTCTATGAACAAGCTGACTTTGCACTAGTCTGTGTTAAATCACTATAATATGAAGTTTAATCACTATAATGCCCCCTTAATTTAAATGAAGTGGAATTGTCAAGTGAAATAGGCTATCAATGTGGTATGTATTTCCTTTGAACTCATATTCATTGATGCTGTAACTAATACACTGCAATCATAATGTATACATCGTCTCCTTATTTATTTTTCTTTATATGCTTCACGTTTTTCTAGAGATATGGTAACTTTTGTCACTCGGTGAGAATTGTTATTTTGGTGTTAATTTATTCGCTTCTGTACGACTTTATATTTTCACACAAGGGCCAAAATTCGAGTTTCTAAGAAGATTTTTATATTTTTTGCTCGTTCTTCTGTCATCTGCCCATTTTCAACTATAAATCATTGTTCTTTTCTCTCTCATTCAGCAATTTTCTCTTCGATATTATAAAAGTAGTTAAGTCATTGGCACTCTTCAAGCACTTCCCTTCATCACTACGTAGAAAAGGATTCACACTCAGCATCAATATTCTTCACTAACACTCCAATTGCCTCTACTTGATTGAACCTTTTATATTTCTCACGAGACATCAGAAAATAATTAATCATTATCACCCATCATTCAATTAATTTCCTATACACTTTTGGGTTGCACATGTTAATCAATCAATCTATCAATTAATCTTACCATCATCTCTTCATTTCCACTCCCACACACAGAAGCGAAAGGTTATTACGTACGGACAGACCACAACTATTATTACGTAAACACAGAGCGCGTGAGTGTGCCCGATGTGAAGAGACGGTGAGCCACACACTCCCCGTCAACGTGAAAGCCCGCAAGCTACTACTACTGAAACTGGAGAGAGAGAGAGAGAGAGAGAGAGAGAGAGAGGAGAGGGGGGGGGGGCTGCCTACCTACCAATACCATACCGTCTGTCTATACTCTTGTACCGTCTGCCCCGCCCTAGTAGCTGTCTTATTTGTTTCCTCTTTTTCTGTCCTGTCTGTCTTTCTGTCTGTCTGTCTCTTTGTCTGTCTGTCTGTCTGTCTGTCTGTCTGTCTGTCTGTCCGTCTGTCTGTCTCTCTCTCTCTCTCTCTTCTCTCTTCTCTCTTCTCTCTCTCTCTCTCTCTCTCTCTCTCTGCTGTCCTTTTTATTCTCCTTCGATTCGTTTATCCCCAAAACATATATTATTACACCTATTTCCTCATTCTTTCTTTCGTTATTTATCTTTCTTCCTGGCTGCCTCTCGTCGTTTCTCCCCTTCTATTTCTAAACCTTTCGGAGCCTCATTCTTTCCCCTCACCCCCCAGTCCTTTCCTTTCCTTTCCTCCCCTCTGAGCCCTATTCTCTTCTCCCCTCTCGCTCCCCTCTCAAGGACGCAATCTTTCAAACCAAATACGTTTTTTTTTCCCCTCTCCCGCTGACTAATCGCTCAAATTAATATATCGCCTCTTTACATTCGGTAAGGGGCGCCGTTTTGACATTGAAAAGTGCAAACGGAGGAAATAAACGAGGATTCCTGCTAAAAAAAAATAAAAAATAAAAAATAATGTAGAAAACTATAATATATTGACATTTTTGGCAATCCTTATATATATTTCCACATACCAATTTAGCTATTAATTCAATGTAATCCCAATAATACTGGCCATAAAATATAAAAAAATAACAAGAAAAGTGTTCCAATATTAGGCTATAGTCGACTTCTCTACAATAACCAATTCAATGCTAAACTCTGTAAAAATTAACTAAGATATAATAGTTTGCCGACAAAACAACAATTCACTAACGAAACACAAAAAAAAACATTCTGGCGTCAAAACAACAACAACAACAACAACAAAAACAAAAACAGCAACAATAACAAAAAAGCAACAACAACAACAACATTCCGGCATCCAAACAACAACAACAACAATAACAACAACAGCAACAATAACAACAAAGCAACAACAACAACATTCTGGCGTCCAAACAACAACAACAACAAAAACAACAACAAAGCAACACCGGTGACAACAAGCTCATGTTTTCGTATGCATGGATGGTTTAAGGGGGAAATTTAGTGTTGGTAAATCTGGAGCAACTGAATCCTCCAAACTATTCCAAGCAACAGAACACCATTAGTTTTGTTCATCTGGTCCTGTTTCCTGGCATACTTTGGAGGAACTAAGACACTCCAATGAAACAAAAGTGAATTACCACCTTAACTTCACAACTCCCCGCTATCGCCCCAGCCTCCAGTGTTGCCAGACCCTAATGGCAGTCCTCCAATGCCAACCACTCTATCTACCTCTGTCACAATATCACACAGAAATTGGCATCATATTTTATTTCATGTATACCGTATACCACCGCATTTACTTTAAAACTAAATCATGATATACAGAAAAGGTATTAAAGAGAAGATATATGTTATTTTAGGGAGGAGACTGGGGCGTGGTTGCAAGTTTAAAGGATCTGGGTAGACTGATGCTGTAGTTACGGGAGCCGCCACCAGATGGCAGGAGGCCCCGCGTGAGGAACTGAGGATCAAGTAGCCAGATGCACCATTCACAAATTACGTTCTCAGGAGAATGAGATGCGCTTACCGTCTGACAGGCTATATAATAATAATAATTTAAAAGGGTATACCGTCTTGTAAAAAAGGGACTGTATTGTGAAGGTGGAGGTGGTGGTGATAATAAAATAGACGAAGGGAAATGCTACAATTAGGAAAGTATATAGCCTATAAATTAAATGGAAGCTAGAAGTTGTTAGGAATTAAAAGTTAGGTAGCTACGTAATTAATTGGGAAAAGTATAGAGAGGGGGGAAGGAAAGGAAAGAAAAATACTGAGGGAGGAAGATAATAAAAAAGAAACTGGATAAGTCAAATACAGAAAACAGTAGGAAAGGGAACAAGAAAGACAGAAAAGAAGAAATATGTGAGAAAGAGGAAAACGCGAGAATTTATAAGTTGTAAGTAGGCCTATGTGATGAAAAGATAACAACGAACAGAGGAACAATAGCCTAATTAGAAAAAACAAGCAAACAACAAATTAAGGAAGGAAGGAGATAAGAATGAAGGATAATGATGAAATAGAAGAGGAATAAGAAAGAGGGAATTAAGAGGAATGGGAAAATTGGAAGACACTGTAGGAGACTTCTGTATGAGAGAGAGAGAGAGAGAGAGAGAGAGAGAGAGAGAGAGAGAGAGAGAGAGAGAGAGAGAGAGACCTAATTGGGTAAATTTTATAATTTTGCCCAAGAGGCCCTTAACTTGTGCCCGCGGCTGTACAAAGAGAGAGAGAGAGAGAGAGAGAGAGAGAGAGAGAGAGAGAGAGAGAGAGAGAGAGAGAGAGAGAGAGAAGAAATAAAACTCAGATAAAAGCACCGAAAGAATAGAATAAAGAAAGGTAACGAAAGAAAGGAGTAGAGGGAAGAGATGTATAATATGAGAGAGAGAGAGAGAGAGAGAGAGAGAGAGAGAGAGAGATGACAGGTGTAGCTGGTGAGAGAAGAGGATTTTTACTGCCCCATATAACCCGAGACTGTATTACCTAAACACACACACACACACACACAAAGGCCTTGTCTTGTCTATTCTACTTAATGTGTGGGGGAAGAAAGCGATACAGAGAGGTGGGGCAAAAAAAAATAAAAAGAAGGGTCTGTCCAAAATTTGAAAGGGAGTGGGTTAGGGTTTGAAAGGATTGGAAAAACTTTAATAAAATATTGCAAACACCTCACCTAATACCTCCTTCTCCCCCCCCCCCCCCACCACCGTTTGTAACTACGGGGGGGGGGGGGGTCCAGAAATTGAGAAAGAGAGAGAGGACACAAGAATCACAGAATAGGAATAAAAAGCAAGGGAGAGAAGAATAAAAGGAAGGAAGAGGAGAAGGAGATGGAAGAGGAGTTGTAGGAGGGAGAGAAAGAGATGGAGGAGGAAGGAGAGAAAGAGATGGAGGAGGAGGGAGAGAAAGAGATGGAGGAGGAGGAGGAAGGAGAGAAAGAGATGGAGGAGGAGGGAGAGAAAGAGATGTAGGAGGGAGAGAAAGAGATGGAGGAGGAGTGAGAGAAAGAGATGTAGGATGAGGAGGAAGGAGCGAAAGAGAAGGAAGAGAAGGAGAAGGAAGAGAAAGAGGAAGAAAAGGAGTTGGAGAAAAAGGGAGAAAAGGAGAAGGAGGAAGAAAAGGAGAAGGAGGAAGAAAAGGAGATTGAGAAGGGAGAAAAGGAAGAGAAGGAGGAAGAAAAGGAGATGGAGAAGGGAGAAAAGGGAAGAAAAGGAGGAGAGGAAAAGGAAGAAATGGAGGAGGAGGGAGAAAAGGAAAAGGAGGAAGAAAAGGAGATGGAGAAAAAGGAAGAAAAGGAGGAGAAGGAAGAAATGGAGGAGGAGGAAGAAAAGGAGAAGGAAGAGAAGGAAGAGGAGGAGGAGAAAGAATAGGAGATGGAGAAGGAAGAAAAAGGAGAAGGAGAAGGAGAGGAAAAGGAAGAAAAGGAGAAGGAAGAAAATTAGATAGAGAAAAAGGAGGAGAAGGAGAAGGAGGAAGAAATGGAGGAGGAGGGAGAAAACGAAATGGAGGAGAATGAAGAAAAGGAGATGGAGAAAAAGGAAGAAAAGGAGGAGAAGGAAGAAATGGAGGAGGAGGGAGAAAAGGAAAAGGAGGAAGAAAAGGAGATGGAGAAAAAGGAAGAAAAGGAGGAGAAGGAGAAGGAGGAAGAAAAGGAAAATGAGGAATAAAAGAGAGGTAGGCTAGGCTATACACTACAGCAAGAGGCGAGGTAAGGCGAAGGGGGCAAGGGAAAGTTTGGCATCGATTTAACAATAAAACGGGTCCCTTAGCACAGTCTTGGAAGAGAGAGAGAGAGAGAGAGAGAGAGAGAGAGAGAGAGAGAGAGAGAGAGAGAGAGAGAGAGAGAGAGAGAGAGAGAGTATAAATAAAACTCAAAGAAAAGTACAGAAAAAAAAAACAACAGAAAGGGACGAAAGAAAGGAGTAGAGGGAAGAGATATATATATATATATATATATATATATATATATATATATATATATATATATGAGAGAGAGAGAGAGAGAGAGAGAGGATAGCCTACCGGGTAATGAAATCTGAGAGAGGAGGATGTGGGGGGAAAGAAGTAAGGGGAGGGGGGGGGGATAAGGAAAAGAGAGAGAGAAAGAGTGTGTGTGTGTGTAAGGGAGGAAGAGCTGCATATGGTGGAGAGGGAAGGAGAAGTGGAGGAGGAAGGAGAGAAGTGGAGAGGAAGGGGAGAAATTGTGTAGGGAACGGAAGGAGAGAAATGGTGGAGGAGAGAGAGATAATGGTGGAGTGGGGAGAGAACTGGAGGAGTGGGGAGATAGATGGAGGAGGAGGAGGGAGAGATATGGTGGAGGAGGAGGGAGAGATATGGTGGAAAGTGAAGGAGTAAAGTGGAGGGTATCACTGAGAGCTAAGAAGAAAAATAAAGAATTCTGTTGGTGTCTGTAAAAGTTATCTTCCACTCCATTACTTGCCGTGTGTCGTGTGTGTGTGTGAGTGTGAGTGGGTAGATAGGTGCCTATATATATATATATATATATATATATATATATATATATATATATATATATATATATATATATATATATATATATATATATATATATATATTACACACGCCACATTGTGTAGGCCTATAGGATTCTTCATTATATATGTACGTAATTTATATGCAAATGCACCTTTAAGGAATTAAATCCAAATAATCCTTCCAGGTTTGGCAGAAAAAAAATATATATATAGGCCTATATATTATATAATAAATATTGCGATTATCTGCGTCCTCGATTTTCACACTTTCTGTCAACCGAAATCGCCCATTTCTTTTCCCTTTTTATTTTGGAGACTGTTATATTGTGTGGAAATATGTAAAAATATGAATAACATTTGTATGTATTTACCTTTGTATGTATTTACTTTGAAATGAAAGCGCGACTTCCAGCCTCTGTGTGCAGTGTTGCCAGATACAAATTAGTAATTACAGGAATACTTCCATGTTTAGGCAAACTTTGTTCACACTTGGGAAATCGTATGAAGAATGTTCAATAAGTAGCCCAGTTGAGCAGGAAATTCAATAATTTTAAATTGGGATCAATAATTTTTTTATCACCAGACGAAATAACCTAACCTAGACTGTTGCTACCTTCAGGACCTAACTTAATGTCATTCGGGACCTAACCTAGTGTCCTTCGAGACCTTTACAAATGAAATAGATCCTGTGGATAGGAGCTAAAAGTATCCCGATTGGGTGGGTCAGGCGTATTGTACACAACTGCCTGCTGGACCTTTCGTAATTTTGCCAAGGGGATCTGGTAACACTGTCCACCCGACCTCTGTTTGTCCCTCCGTTAGAAATGTCGTATCTTAAAATTGAAATATCTAATTACAAAGAATACATTTCCACAAGATAATTCTACTGAGTATTGATAAAGGTAACCGAACCCTACCTAACCAAACGTAACCAGCAGTAGTTCGCCGGCGCAGATAATTAATTTCAATATCCATACCTTGCAATGGGGAGATTTCGTTGCTGTTGTTGTTGGTGAAGATTTTTTTTTTTTTTTTTTTTTTTTTTTCTATACCTCAACCTCGGGGCTGTAGGCTGTCAGTAGCCCGTGACTCTTGCGAGGCCCCGAGATTATTGGGTGTCGCACCAGATGAGACAGTGGAGCTTCGTGGTGATGTTGGTACCGTAGCTTCTCTTCTGTCCCACTAGATGACATCTTATTTATACACGTCACTATCAGGGGAGAGCAGCTACACCGTCACTCACAGCATCTTGGAATATGGTCTGGCATCTTCTATGTTGTGAGTTGACGACGATGTAGGGGGCAGGGTCCATAGAATAGTAGGGGGTATTTTCTTGACGTGTCGGCGTAGCCAGGATAATTGACGAACAGCTGGACCCAGTTCACCTCAGAAAAATCCCAGACGTTTTCTCGTGGATTTGAACCCGGGTCCTTGACATTTGCAGTCCGTCTCTCTATCCACTCTGCCACCGCCTCCCGTACAGTACGGTCCAGCAGGGACTATATTTGGCGATGTAATGTATAAATGATATAACATTAACCACCAATTTATATGTCTGTGGTTTGCCATAGTTACCAATTCAGAGTTCAGTAAACTGCACTATAATTTGTACTAAGCCACTTGTCCAAAGTCGTGTATGAATTTTTATGAAACTGAAATTGTCTTGGGAGAAAGTCCGAGGAACAGCAGGACACTAAACATAATTAAGCTTTCGTTGGAGTTGGTGGTACAGTACACACACACACACACACACCAGAAGTGGTGTGTGTCATACATACATACATAACTAAAGAAAAATATGATAATTGGGTTTTAAAATACGGGACATTACGAGCTTGACTCAATCCTGTAAAGATACAAATAGGTAAGAACACGCGTGACGCGTCAGGAGCACAAGTCAACAAGGAAGGCAACGTTGGAGTCAGCCATTCCTTCCATCCATGTCAGCAACTCCCCCACCACCCCTACCAACTGTACCGAATTCATCGTTTTAGTGTACCGCCAGCCACTCGAACTCTGCTTCAGAAATATATATATTAGTGCTGTTCGTCCTGGTTCGGGTGTGCTCGACTCTTAAGGACCCTGTGAACGTGTATGAGAGTTGGTGGCTTCTGATTCCTCCTGACTATGCCACAAAACAAGCTCCTTCGATGTAGGTGGTGTTTCGTGGCAATGTTTGAAGGACTCGCTAACCTCCAATTTACTGACTACATCACGGGGTCCTTAATGTACAGTACGTTTACGCTCCAGTGTTTTTTCCCGTTCGTTCGATAGGTCTCGAACCTCTGTACTCTCGTAAGGGGAGGTTCTTTTGTAGGTGAATTGTAAGGCTACTGTTTCTTCCTTACTATGCTAGAAATCAGATACCCTCAGTGGTAATATTGGCCACAAGAATATTTACACACGCTCTTGTTTTCGAGGGCTTACGTAAAACATATAGAAAATGTAAGACTACGTAACTTTAATACAACATTATAATTAAGTTTGGTGTCATGCAGTTACCGAGTCATTTGGTAGACAATTTATTGCAGTACTTCCACAATAATTACCTCTTTCCATATACCCTGTGTAAGAATTCCTGTGGGTAACCGTACCAATAGGGAATCTGTTACGTGGCATAATTTGGAGGAATCGAGAGACCTTCCAAAATTCACCAACATGAAAATCTCCCCTTAACCAAAATATCGATAATTAAAAGTCACGGCAAACAGCTACTAATTGCTATACGGGTCTTGATACTGCCTGTCGCTCTACAGTGTCTACACGCTTGAAACTGTTTCGGTACCAACCAGCAGAGACTATGAGCAAGCACATACGGAATCTTTACACACATATACACACACACAAGCGCGCGCACACACGAACCTTCCTATGCATCTCTCTCTCTCTCGATGGTTAGTGAGGGGGTGAGAAGAGGGAGAGATAATGGGATTTTCTCCACCGCCGTCCTGCGCCCCTCATGTCCATTTGTGTCGGAGAACGTTTTGCATAATTTAATCTGCAACATTTACATAAATAACAAAACTGAAACTACCGCCAGGGTGCCAAGAGTAATGAGTTTTCGTATCCATTTGTTGAGAGAGAGAGAGAGAGAGACTATGTGTCAGGTCAGAAAGACCTTTTACCACAAAAGAAATAGAGAAAAGGGGATAGCAAGCATGAAGGAAAAAGGAAATGAAGATGGGACAATTAAAGAAAGGGATTGACTAGGATCCGAAGGGGTGCACAAACCCTTAAGTAATGCCCAAATCAATGCTGGCTATATACTACTAATATTTGCCACCGTCGTCGCTGCAACATTTTGGATGGGGGATATTATCAAGAACCACAGTACAGTATAAAAAAGGAATTTTCTTTATTCCAGTACAGTACATTTCATACTCATAAATCTTGCCCTAGCACGTACAGTACTTTCCTTTACAAATTGCTGACACTTTCACATTGATTTTGTTCCTACTTAACAAATACAGTTCAGCGCTAGTAAAAAATATATAATAATAAACACTCGATTCCAAACAACAGGTAACAAAATTTTCTTTAGATACAGTACCCTAAGTCCTACCTACTGTTGCATAAATTTCTATATACAGTACAGTACACATAGAGTAAACTTTGTGCTGGTGTGGCTCTGGTGGTGTACTATAAAAAGATAAAACTCGTGTCGCTGTCTTGTCCAATAATTTAATATAATTTGTGAAACATTATTAAAGCCCCACTATAGTAACGTTCATGCCCAGTATGTTTAGTCCTCTCCCATATATTTTCACCTGATTTCACGACACGAGTTTTGTCTTTGATAGTACATTGTTGTGTTTGAGTAAATGTGTGCGTGTAAACCAATTTGTACTACACCTTACATTGTTGTATACAGTATGTGGATGTGTGTGTGTGAGTGTGTGTGTGTAAAGCAATTTGTATTACACCCTAAGTTATTTTACAGTATGGGTTTGTGTGTGTGTGTGTGAACGTGTGTGTTTGTAAACCAATTTGTACTATACCATACGAGGGGGTGAGTAGACGAATATATATGTACAGTGCTTCAGTAATGGAATAAGAGGCTGGGTTGTATATTACAGGGAAAGACATTAATATTCCTACAGAACAAAAAGTTTTGTGAGTATATGTGGAAGCTGGATGTCATCTCATCAAAGTGTTATTGAACTATCCAAAACAATATAGTACTTATTTTTGGGTTATTAATGTTGCAAAACACATGTGGATATGGTAGGTTACAACATATGATAAATAAGCAATGAACACCTGTACTTAATAACATAATTACTTTAACTATAGGCTTTTATTTCTTTTAATCAAATTAACTATTTAGGATGAAGAAGACATTTCATATAATTCACCAAATTTGTAGGGAGACGTAATTATTTATGTGCACAGAGAGCATGTTAGTGTTTGTAGTGAGCATACTGTATGTAGGTGAATGATGATCATGGAAGTATTTAGTGAGTGGGTAATATGTTGGTGCTAAATGGTGAATGACAAGTGGTTGATGGGAGTGACAATGTGTGTGCAAATTTTAACATATCTGAGGACCCGCCTTCTGGAGATATTCATGTGCAACGGAAATCACTCATTATTTTGTGGCCACCTGTAATAATTCACATTATGATACGATACAGTCAGTGCCAATAGTTGTGTCTTGAATTATGGTGAAAACACAAGTCGATGGGGTAAACGTCTGGTGTAAACTTTTCTGCTGTGCATCTTGGGGTTTATAGATGAATATCTTCAGACAACAACTCCTCATTTGTACTACTATAACACATTCATGTAGTTCTTCATTTTCCCTCTGCCTTTTTGGACTTTACAGGAGGCCCTTGATATTGCATTAATGTATTCAGCACTTGTCATTTAAGGGAAGTAACCTTTTGTGGTCAATTTGGAGTCAATATAGGCCTCCAAACTCAGCTAAAAAACACTTTCCCTCTATAATTCCATATGGAGGGATTCTGTTTCCTGGCATAGTTTGGAGGAATAAGTAGCCTGCCGATTAACCATAGTTGGTTACTCCCCTTAACACAGAGGCACAGTACTGTACATCAATTAGTCATCAATGAAAGACTAGGTATAAAATTTTAAGGTGAATACAAGTTTTAATTAGTATTACAGTACTATTGTCATCAAGGGTCTACTGTATCTGTCTCTCACTGTGTACATGACAACAATTATTATTATTATTTTGACTTCAAAACATGTACTACTTTCAGTGCTACTTTTTAAAATTCATGAACCAAACTTATCCTCTTACTGCACAAAGAAATTACATACAAGTTGGCTCCACATCCCCTGGGATTACTTAGCACTTTCATCCTCTCTCACTACCATAAAAAGCCATAATTCTGATGTGCGGGTAAATGCTCTTAAGGTACAGTAGATTACAATTCAGCAAGAGAGAATGGACTACATTATGCTAAATGGTCCTTGTAGATGTGATACAACTGTGCCAATATTCTAAAGTCCCATCGGTCCTGATATCACACAAGTGTTCTCTACAGGTATAACAAGGCACAGCTCACACTAGCTGCACCTCTCTACTTACATAATTATTTCTTAATTTTTGCAACACTGTATTCTAAAATTGTAATGCAAATGACACAGACACATTTACATTAGCCTATCATCTGAACTGGATAATACACTTTGATAACATACAACTTGGATGGAATAAAATATCATATTTACAAGACTGGAATTTAATTTGCAAGGCCTCATTGTAATGATACTACTGTACAGTGTTATAAATATAATGTGAAACAAGTAAGAGGATAAGAGGCTTGAGCAGTGCATTTCATACAAATATTGTGGCACTGTACTAATTTACAAACATTTACTGTACTGTACGTTCAATTGTTTCAATATTTTCAATTTAAATAGGCTAATCTTCTACGTACAGAACATCACTCTGTAAAATACAGTGCAGTACAGTATCTGTTTTAAGGCTGATAAAAAATATGGACATCATTAAAATTTCAACATCATATCATGTGCCACATCTCATACAGGAGGTGATGACTGAATGCCGGCTTATATTCACTGCTGTACACCTGAACTGACCCAATGTACTCAAACGAGGGTGGTGGGTCTTCATAAGGACTGGGTAGCAAAGCTGTCAATTTGGCAGCTGTCCCGTATAAATATCTCGACCTTTGGAGAGAGTGTATGTTGAAGGTTTTCATGCATACAATTTTATCATTCTCTCATTTCTAATGTTTCAACACTACACAAAAACATGTGTAAATTATACCACTGGGTAAAAACATCTAAGGAAAAAAAACATTGCATTAGGATCTGTACAATTAAGCAATTTATACATTGACATAATTTTTCACTCCCCTTTTGAAGTGTTTTATTTCATTAAGGAAATTAAATGAATGATATTATGATATTCCTGTTTAAATAAAGCACTAAACTATGTCTCACTACAATGAAGAAATAATGTTTGTGTAATGATCTATGAAACCCCAAGTCACTGTCTATACATATAGTGATGATGACCCAACTCTTATAACCTATGTAAGTCGGAACACTTTAAGGGCACTGGATACATATTGCCTCCACCAAGAAGTTAAATGAGGGGGCTGGTACATTTTTGCCAAGTTAAAATATTGGCAGGTTGTGCTAGAATCAGTAACCTCCTAATTCACTGATGCCTCTTTACTCACTCAATCCAGCTGACAATCTATTGTATTTATAATATATCCTTCCAATACATTCCAGTAAATATATAAATACAGTATCAAGAAAATATAATTCATATTAAATTAAAGGAAAATGGGGTATTTATGATGATGATGATAATTACCATGGAGTATAATTTCTTGTATAGTTTGTCTTTGTTTGCAATATATACTGTAAATTCAAACATTAGATAATGAGATACTCTACCTCATGCCATTTTACCTCATTAAAGAAAATGCACATTATAGACATAAATGCCTGTACAATATCAACTGGGAATCTCATCACACTACAATTACAATACCACCACTGATGACATTAACCTGTTCATCTCTTCACCAGGCTAGCTAAGAAAAAAACTTTTTAAATATAATAAATATACAAATCATGAATAAAAATATTTTGTATATGAGAGAAAAATGACAAAGACAGTGAAAATTACTGCTAATATCTAGCACTGAAAAGAATACATGTGATAAAACCTTATTTTTTTCAACCAGAAGGACATTTGGAGATCATAGACCTCATCCAAGGTTATGCATCTCCTCCCTCAAATTCCGGCCTCATTCTTAACAACTATGGGGGATGCCTCCTCTCACACCTCCTGTGCTCTAATGATAGCCATCGCCTTTTAACCTTATACACTTCTTCATTGGCAAACAGGCATATAGCCCACAATATAATGTGATGATCGATTCATAACTTTTTGAGATATCTTTTTGACTGACAGACAGACAGATAGACAAGAGGAGGAAAAAAATAACCTTTTGAACTTTGTTGGAGGAGGTGATTACTAATTACAGTATAGACAACAGAAAACATAGTCAATACAAATTTTATCATGATGACTGGGATGAAAAGATGAACTGGTGATGGAAAAATTTAATAAATATTCTATGATGACCATGAAAATGTTAAATAAAAATGTATGTACCCTGTACTTTGTAATGATGATTAGTTTGTCAAGTCTCTTACAATGAGTGTTTGCTTTGAAGCTCCTGATTAGTTAGGAATTTTGCTTTCCAGTGACATAAATTGTACTTCATACTAAATATAGTTCTTCTCTTGTAATATCATACTCCTGATCACATCTTTAACATTTTATATTATACAGTATAAACATATGTTTATACATGTAGTGACATTCTGGAGACCCATTTATTAAGTTAGAAACCTGAGAAAGGATAACTAAGGCCATCATTTATGAGCAGTATGTTACAGTAGCTAGATTCTGTACCTTGTGGATTACCGTTCAGTGTTGAATCTGACAATCAATAATGGCTCCCTTATGATACAGCCAATATTTTACGAGGGAGTGGGAAATTAGGCCTACCACACAGTCATCAAATAGCAGTAGATATCCTAAGTATATAAGTCAGAGGAACTATTACTTTTGCTGCCGATACAGTGCTGATACACTGTCATTGGTGTACAAGGCATTTAAGTACCCAGAAAGCAGTATTGGAATAGAGCAACCCATAGGAGAAAAGTAACAGGAGTATAATTCCTCCAAGTGATTCTCTTCCACTACTGCCCATCATACAGTAGTTAGGGCTGACATGTAGGTTTTAATTTGTGACACTCCATGGATGTGTCCCTTTTCTCCAAGGCTAAAAGGGACTTTTGTCGTGGATGCAAAGATTTGTGTGGAGGAGGGGGGCTGAGAATTTTGCTGGCTTGGAAGTGGGAGTGACTGTGAGTGTGACCCACTTCACTGGGAACTCTGTTCCTCTCTGCTTATTTCTGATTTAATATTTCCATCCCTTGCCCTGCAGTTCCCTACCCCCCACCCCTTGATAAAATGGAAATGGGTTAACAATGATGATGATGATGATGATGATAATGTACAACCTATTAATGAACTGGTGAATGAATGTAAATAATTTCCAACAATATACTCCCACTTGAAAGAGAGCAACAACAAATTTCTTTGTTTTGCAACACTGGCTTTCATCCAGTAACCTGCCTCTCTTCACCAAACCAGTACAAACCCTCTCGATTTAGTAAAATAAAAAGAAGTATAATATTAAGTACTGTACCATGTTTGTGTCACTGCAACTTTTACTCAGTGCAATACTACAACAAGGATAATATCAAACAGTACACTAGACAAACAAATTGATACCTGTAAAATGTATGTTACAGGAACCTGTATCATCTGGTTTTAAATAGGAGGAAATTGTAATTCAAATAATAATAAAAGAGACTGGTTTAATAGCCTCTGAATAAATATTGTTGGATGCATGAGGACAGGATAAAAAAAAATTGAAGGAAATGAAGGGAATGTACGAATGACGGGAAGAGATATAAACAAACGACGAAGACTTGTTAGGGGCTATCAAATTAGCAGGTTTTATCCTCATCCTCCTTCACTCATCCTTCCTCCATGCTCAGGTATGTCTTGCATTACTTTAATTCTGAACTGTCCGGTGGTAATTTTCTAAAAAAACTAAACAGGAGGGCTGGGAAAGCCTTAGACTATCCAACCAGAGGAGAGAGGAAGATGGGTCCATGTAACATTTGCCTCAGCGATGAGCAGCAAGATGGGCGAGGAGAGCCGAGCGGTGGACCTTGTTGCAAGCTGGCCCTTCTCCTTCTTCCTCTCTCCCGTCCTTCTCTTCCTCCTCCAGTACATGTACCCCCTTTTCCCACCACCACACCATCCCTCCACAGTAAGAGAATCTGGAACAAAGCAAAGGAGTAAAACAAAATTATTACAGTGAAATAACTTGTATTTCTGTGCTCCAAAATTTGCCTGTCAGGGCAGACCGTGCACACGACACAATTAAGAGTCCTTACCCAGTCAGCCAAACAAATCTTTTTATTACTTGTCAGCCACTCACCGGAAAGGAGCGATGACCTCAGCAATACAGTCAAAGGTGGACTTCCGTGTGCGAGTGTTGAACCAGTACTTGCGGTTCTGACTCCGGCTGAACGCCATCATCCATGGATCTTAAGGAAAAAGCGAGTGCATCATGTGAGTGGGTAATTAATCAGAAGATCAGGCATTCCTACTCCTCTGGCCATGGTATAAGAATCCCTAGGTTATTCTTCACAGATACTAGCCTGCCTAACTGAAGTCACGTCAAGGGAAATTTTACCTTGGTAAGAGATGCTCTGAAGTTGCCAGTCAATTAATCCCTCACGTCATGTCACCACTGGGAATGGGTTGGCTGCCCTCCCTTAAAGAACCTAACTATGGCAGCTCAGTCATTTAAAATTAATGGTCCCATGTTAACTGAACAGCTAAATAAACTTCTGTAATGATATACCGAGGGTATACTATAAAACACTCCTGTGGACCAACCTTGTGTGATCTTGAGGAAAAGGAGACCAGTGGGTATGATGTAATGGGTGTCCTTTTCTGAGTCCCCCTCCAGCTCCACCCACACCCGCCGTAACATTGACCCTCCCTTCATCATTCGGAGGTGCAGCCTGGTAGTGGGAGGAGAGAGATCATGTATGTATGTACGTAGCAATACACATAAGAAGCTAAAGAGAGGGAGGCGGCAAAACACATATGGGTACTCAGGAGGAGATCATGGTGGCATACACAGTGCCAGAAATTCATATATGCCATTAGACATGAACTGGGGGTAAAGTAATGGTTATGATATGGATGTAGGGATATACAGTAGATACTCATAATGCCAGCAAAGAAGATATGACCAAGAATATAGGGTACACAAATGGGTCAAAAAAGTATATATATTGTCTCTACATTATAATACTGTTTTGTACATTTAAAAACCTGGCTTGAACCACTAGGAAAATAGGTTTTTAAAGGAATACTGTACTTGGGTTTGGAGAGGATATGGCTGAGCTCCTCCAAACGGAACATCTCCTTGCACCTGATGGGAGCCAGATCAGGACGACTGGGTTTGTTTACACCCATGGCAAACTTCTTAAGGTAATTGTGTCTGAGAGAGGAAAACAAAGCATGTGTTATGATACTCCAATAACGGTGAAGTGTAAAATACAGTACAGTACTGTACAATTTACCTATTTTGTCAGTATAAGTCACATTGCTGAGATATACACATTTAAGGAGTGAGCTATTCACTTGTCCACTGTTCTGAAGTGGTTCAATACCCAGTATTAGGAAAACTATGTAGTTAGGGAAGGAACATGGTATATTTGGGATATTAATAGATAAATACACTAATACTTCTCACCTTTCGACAATGTGTAGCGTCCTGACGTCCTTTCCATTGAGCACCAAGGCATCAATGAGGTGGAGGACGGTGAGCTTGCGTTGTGTGCGTCCGTCGCCCCGGTACTCTGTCACCAGCTCCCCGTACACCAGGGTGTCCGGCGGCAGTTCCACCCGCGTGTCCATCCGCATCCACGAAGGGTGACCCCGCCCATCCCACCGGAACACATTACACCCACCCAGACCTGCAAACAAGTACCGGTATGGGTATTACAACACTTAATTTAAGGTGTTCTATTATATCCCTCCTACTGAACACATTACACCCACCCAGACCAGTAGGCAAGTATGGGTATCCTTAGCAATATCATTACAGTACAGAGTCAGTAGTAGCAGAGTGAGCATTATAAGAGTAAAAATGTTAAAAGTTGTCAATGCTGTTTCTCCAAATTTTCTGAAACTGGTATCATATAAGCATAATTTCCTCTGTTCTCTAGGCAGACTAAGATTACATCTGCCCTTCACCTTGTTTTCCGAAGGCTGGAGGACAGGTGTAAATTTGAACTGATCAATTCCTGTTAAAAATGGCAGATAAAGGAAGCAGGACAGAACAAATAATAGGTGTTCATGTGCCATACAACAATGGGAGTAGTTCTGTCAACACTGACCGAGGTAGAAGGCACGGTCCTTCCTCCCATCCTTGGGTCCAGCCAGCAGGAGACACCGATGGTCATATGATCCCCGTAGTTTCTCTCGCAGATTGCTCATCAACAGATCCTCAGGGCCTCGTGCCATGTACTCTGGGATCAACGATGAAGAATTATGATCTATTCCCATTTTGTCTTTTCTTCATATATTACTTACCAAGGAATGTGTTTATGTTACCTTGATAATTACCTCTACCAAGAAGTTCAATATTAAATACAGTTGTTAGATTGGTCTTGTTATATGGTATACATTATATTACTCTTACTGGCCACACTGCACCTTTGCTTACTTCCTAACGTGACATCAACATCATACTTACCAAAAGGTTCGGAACCATGCAGCTTTGAGAATTTGTCTGCCGGCTGTGATCGCTGAGGTGCTACACGTGACTGGTCCGGGAGCTTCCAGTGTGCTAGGCTCTGCAATCTGAGCTCTGATTGTCGTGACTCTACCAGCTGAGTGTCTCGACAAAAGGTTTGAATTTTGCGCAGCCCTATGATTTGTCTGTAGCCTAACCTGAGGTGGAAATACTGAAAATTATCTGTTTGCTCTAGGATGAAGAAATCAGTAAATAACATTCTACATTATACATAAAAATATAAAATTTTCACTAACAAATATTTTATCTGATACCTTTGCAGCATCAACAACAAGTACCATATCAAAACAACAGCAACAATAATAATACTGACCATTACCTTTATTAATCATAATTATGTAGCCTATTTCTGATGTGATAAAAAACACACACACTCTCTACTCACTCATTATTTGAATTGCACATATATTGGTAGAAATCTTCGTCTGCCATGATATGCTCTAGAGGGACCAGTTCTGTGATGTCCAGCTGCTTTTCTGGTGACTTTGCTGAGGCCTGGAGGCTGTTGAGGCGTATGTTCATATCAAAGAGGAACTGGTAGACGTCTTCTGTGTTTTCTCTCTTCCACTTGCACATAATGTACCTGCAAGATAGGTATGTGGGTAGAATTATATACAATGCACTGCTTGTAGTCAATTGAAGAAGTGATGATATATATTCAAGTGTTTTTTGTCACTACAACACATACATACCTCTCGGAGTTGGCCGGCCGACTGGTATTTGGTTTGTGTAGAGAGACATACTTGAAGCTGCGGTACATGAGGTACACAAGACCCACACTGAAGGTGGTGAACACATCAAACAGCTTGCACACAAAGTGACCATCTGAAGCAATGATGGAAAGAGATTAAGGTGTAATGCTAACTGAAATGATACAAATGCATGCTGCCAAACTAGGCCATGTAGTTTTTATGTTACTGATTGAATATTATTTGTAGAGAATTATTACACTATTCAAAACTAGGTTCTTGACACGGCATCATAATATACAGTACATAGTTTCTCTCTCTATAATTTAAATCCGTTCAATTCATGCACAGTTGATACCATAACGAATATTTTTCTATTACTGTACTTATTACTACTGTATTGAATAAGCTTGAAAAAGCTTGTTTGAGAATAGCATTCTATTCTTGCACTCTACCTACCATTCTATCAATCATGTTTTCAGAGATGGGGAACAATACACAACTGCCACAAAAGAAAAATGCTGATAACACATTACCAAATAAATGCCCGATATGATGCAGATACCTGTGCGTACGATGCCCAAAGCCACCAGGAACTGACAGAGGTACAGCTGTTTGGAGAGGATTTCCTGGATGTTCTCCTGACCCTCTACGCTGAACCCTCCATCAGCCATCATAAAATGTACACCCAGCCCGCCTGTCGTTCGCCGCACAAACTCCACAAAGTTCTTGACATTATCTGACTTGAAGATATCACCGTCACCATCCAAACCATTCTGGCCTGAGGAATGCCAAGTAAGAAAGGGTTTTTTATTAGCTATGTTTTGCTTTCACAGCCTTCCCAGGAACCTCTGATCTGAAGCCATGACAGTAGTATAAACTGGTACAGTACAGCTCAGAAAAAATATATAAATGTAAATTATCAATGTAAAGTACAACATCTCACCATAATATGGCTCAAAGAATTCAACAGGTGCAGCAAAGAAGTCATGAAGCTTGAAGTCATTGTCCTTGAGGGTGAAGCCAAAGCCCTTGGCCTCACAAAAGCCGTGGCAGTCAGTCTTGCGGCGCCACAGTACATACTCGGAGAAGCCACCCGGTGCGGCACACACATCGGCAAAGTAGAGCAGCTCATTGGGCTTCACTAACGACTCCTGAAGGTGCAAGACCAATTAAACACTGCTTATAGAGAGGATTGTATAATGTGTTGTGATGTTAAAGGCTTTCTTGAGATGGTGTTGAAATACCGGTACTATACTGCTGGTGATAACATCCTTGCTACTCTCTCTAAATTTCAACACTTCATGTTTATCCTCCACCCCAATTCCTATCATTCTCATTGTTATTCTCTTTCACTTCCCTAAATTCCCCTGATATTGCCCACCACTCACCCCAGCTTCATTTTTGGGCCGTGTGAACATGAAGTCAAACACAGCATCCATGTTGGCCATTTTGATGGCAGCACGATTCTGGAAGAAGAGCTTGCCAAGGGTTTCAAATGGGTTGGAGCGTGCTCGGCTTCTCTGCATCTCTCTACCGTCCAGGACATCAAACACTGACTGTTAGAGGGGAAGGTGGAACCATTTGTATAAAGAGGAGAGGAGAATGTGGGTTCAGTTAGATTGGGCTACGTTATGCGAGTGGTTTTACCTTTAACACCCTTAACAACCTATAGATATTGTTCTGTAAAAGTAAAGCACAGTGTGAAGTGTAACTGAGCTGGGTATAGTAATTATACTATAAGTGAAGACAGTGTAGTTGTATCTGGTTAAGTATATAGTAAAATTTTACTAGAAATGAATGATTATCCACAAAGATGGATTTCCAGTAGGTTCTGTATATATGTATAGTATACTGTACCAGTATTTCCCAAGTGAAGGGAAAATTTCAAACTATTTAGTGAGTATTTTTATAAATCTATGCACCTTCCCATCTATTTAGTGAGTATTTCTATAAATCTATGCACCTTTCCATCAAAATTCCATGCCAGAATATATAGGCATAACATAATTATGTACTGTACCTTAATTAAGTAATTTACTTTTCTACACCCTATAGAGTGGCTGTGCCAACTGTGATGGAATGTGAGATAACTTTAGGGGGTGAGAGGATGAAGGAGGTGAGGGAATTTAAGTATCTGGGAACAGTTTTGTGTAAACATGGAAGCATGGAAGGAGAAATCAGGGAGAAAGCAGTGAGGGGTAGGCAGGTCATAGGATCACTGGGGAGGATAATGAAGGGTAGAAGTGTGAGTATGGAAGTGAAAAAGGGACTGAGAAATAGTATAATCCTGCCAGTGCTGACATATGCATTGGAGACATGGACATGGAGTAGGGCTCATCAGTCTAGAATAGGTGCTATGGAAATGAATTATCTGAGAGGAGCATGTGGACTTACCAGGTGGGATGGAGAAAGTAATGAGAGTGTGTATGAGAGATGTGGTATGAGTGAGAAGGCAATTGGTATTGAGTGTGGAGTGGTTGAGAGGGTGAAGCGTAA
Source organism: Petrolisthes cinctipes (assembly GCA_033782935.1). Lineage (NCBI taxonomy): Eukaryota > Metazoa > Arthropoda > Malacostraca > Decapoda > Porcellanidae > Petrolisthes > Petrolisthes cinctipes. The sequence goes on along the minus strand of JAWQEG010004736.1, from coordinate 25,898 downwards.
TACATTGAGGAGGTTTGGACATGTGGGGCCTGGTGTGAGAGGCAGACCACCGGTTAGATGGCAGAACAGCGTGAAAGAGTATGTAAGAGAGAGAAGTGTGAGAGGGGAAGAGGGATGGAGCAAGTGAGGAGGGAGTGCTGGAACAGGGAAAACTGGAGACTCTTCTGCCGTGGCCACCCCCTTGGAGGGAGTTCCCGGAGGGAACAAGGCGTTGGAGCTATAGATAGATAGATAGTACCTTAATTAAACTACTGTATACGCACAAAAACACTACTCACCTTGGCAGACAACACACCATCTAATATCTTGGGATCACAGAAGTTGGTTTCGTCAGCCAATTCAAGTTTCTTAGGACCTTCACAAGGCCAGGAAGAGAGGAGTGAATACTCAGGAGGGGGTTCTGGACAATGTGGTAACCAGGAAACCTCTTCTTCAACATCCACATGCTGGAGAAAAGCAAGGGGGATGTAGTGTTGCCATGAAAAATAACAAAATAATAATTGTAGTGTATTTGCTCTAAAGCAATTCCATTTTCAATATATGTTTTCAACATATATTATACAGGACTGAGTGTCCTTTATGCAATATACTCGGAAGGTTTGGTACCGTAACAATAATGTTTCAATTACAGATCTTTCCAAGTACACAGAAGTTATATCACTCTTTTGTGGCTGATGGCTGCCTATACCACTACATACCTCCTGGCTGGCATCCCACTCCAGGTTGGCCGAGGCGTCGAGTCCCTCCAGTTGCAGCCCGAGACCCCGACGACCCCGCTGACGACTAGCTTCCACGGGTGCCACCACACCCTGACCATACTTACCCAGACCCTTGCCTTCCTCATACCCATATTTTTTCTGAATGGGAAAAAGTAAAAGGCAAAGTAAGAACAATTATCAGCCATGTCATATATTTCTTTGAATATTAGAAAGGAAAATACATAATGCTAAACAGATATCGAAATACATCGTTTTTCAAGTTAATGAAGTTATGCGAGATTTTCTACACCACTGTCATGCTCTACTTTCACTACGGTAGTTCCTATAGTTTTTACAAATTGAAGGCTCACATTTTAAACCTTTGATATACAGTACGGGAACCAGTATTACATTTGAGTGGAGCAATTGTAGCAGGCAACCCTTATGTATATGATTGAACATATTCCAGGTTGACTATAAAATATTGTCACATGATCATATTCCAGGTTAGCTATAAAACTTTATATGCAATGTAAAACCTGAAGAAATAAATAGACTAGACTAGACCAACACAAACTTATTTGTCATCAACCCCAAGTGAAGATAACATCTTCACTACATCGTAAATACACGTTACACAATAAACAATGTGCCACCTGATACAGTACAAATTTTATTTGTTTTTATCTAAGTGATAGTACAAAAATTCTATGTAACCTAAACATACCAACATACGCTGAGCGAAGACACTGTAGTTACTCGAGTCAATTGCTCCAATAGAATCACTGGCTTGGTTTCCTGAACTCCCTCCATTTTCCTTCTCCACTTCTTCCGTTTCATCTTCCACATCAATGCTGAGACGGGAACGCTTCCTTGGACTCCCTCCCATGGAGAAACAAGGTGCATCATCCTCTGAGGAGGAGGAGGAGGACGAGGAGGAGGCTGTGGGAAGGAGGAAGGAAATTTATTGGTATTAGTAGAGAAGTACTCTGTTCTTGGCTCGGGCTGCGCAGTGTTACCACATCCGGCTGGGTTCCGGGAATTTGCCCTGGTCACTTTATGATAGTTTACACTGGTTATATCTCGGTAGTTTGCCCAGGTTAGGTCCAGGTAGTCTGCTGTTGTCTAGGTTAGGTTAGGTCAGACTAATTTTCAAATTATGTTTGTAAAACGGGGCGTATCTCGAAAACGGGGCATCTCTGAGAGAAACACCATAGATAAAAAGTGTCTTAGAATGGTCCAAAATAGAGGGTAATGATTCTAAAATATACAATATAGAGAACGGAGTACTTATCTACTTTTCCAATTTATTTGTTATATTATTATGTCTACACTGGTGCAGATGCTGTAACAGTAAACTCAAAGGAAGTCAATTTAACATTTCATTCAATAAAAGATCAATATTGAGCATTTACAGTTTTGCCCACTTGGGACAACCTTGCAGGGCTTACAACCATATTAACATGGAATTCCCCCAACATCTTCACAACCCATGTTGTATGTCCCTAAACTTAACTACTGTACAAACACCACCACCAAAGCTAGCCAAGCAAAGCGTAGTGTGGCCTAAACGAACAAAACGCCGAAAATCCATTGAATAAAAGTGACAATGCATTACAGAGACACATATAAAATCCCCAGAGAACACTACTAAGAAAACACGGTGGGTCAGAGAGATGTGCAAGTTGGAATTATTGTATACCTGGACATTGAAACATCTTTACTACACAACACACCATTATTATTTACAACACACACACACCATTATTATTTACAACACACACACATACCATTATTCATATATTTCTTTATTTATTTATAGTCAATACCCACCCGAGTCACTCAGAGTGCGTTTTCTGCCCTCCATCCTGCCTGGCCGCCTTCTATGTCTGTTTTATGGTGTTTATTTGTTTTTCTCAGGTGGCTCGAGTTGATATCCACATGAAGAAGTATTATTATTTATTTATTTGGCCCCAGTGTTTACCAACGTCGTCGTCGTCGTCGTCGTCGTCGTTGTCGACTTCTTCACAGGTCCAAAATAATGCGATTATCGGAACTAATAATATAGTAAAAAGATGAATAAAATACCTTTGTGAAATGCAATCACAACCTATGTAATAAAAAGGAGAATATAATACCCAATTGATACTATTACTTATCATATTAGGCTAATCTGGAAAAGGAATTGAAGTGAATCAGGAATTGAAGTGAATGTTAATTTCTAATGTCCGATAAATAAACATATCGCTTCTTACAGCAGAAGTTCGCAAGTTGTTGTTCCAGGAAATGAAGAAATGTTGTTATCATAAAATCGATAGAACTTTTATTGACATGAACCCGGAAATCTTTATTCCAATTGTTTTTTCGTGTACTAGGATTTGGTGTTTGAGGAGATGAAGGGGACATTGAACACAAATTTGCACCCCAGTGAGAGCATAAACATCTCCTTTACCAAGTGTATTAGTGTTTGATTGAGCCGTTGCTTTTGTTAACTTTACGGTCAAGTGACTTGTTGGTAACCATCACCGGTCTCATACCTGTCTACTTTTCCTACATAAAAAAAAAAAAAAATACTTTAATGTTGATTATACATATTAACATTAAAGTATTTTTTATAATGTAAAATATTATTTTATACTTGTTCTATCATAAATGAATGAAATGTTATTTGATATACATTGCTTGACCCGAGGTGGGTGGCTTGTAGACTCGAAGGAATTACTGTAATTATATGAGAGAAGGCACATGAACGTAAAAAAGGGCAAATGTACATTGCTTTATTTCTCTTCACAAGACATAAGATAAGGTGTTAATTAAGTTGGTACACATACGAAGGAGGTGTCGAGTTGGTACACATTCGAAGGAGGTGTCGAGTTGGTACACAAACGAATCTTCCTACTGGCCCTGGGAAGCTGAGAACGTAAACATAAAGGCATGGTGAGTGATATATTAGTATTTATGCCCTTATATCAAGAGGAATATTATTAGTATTTAGGTATACTTGTATGGCTTTATATCGAGAGGAATATTGTAGTAGTTATGGCCTTGTATCAAAAGGAATATTATTAGTATTTATGGCCTTATATCAAAATGTATTACTTGAGCTTGTAGGTAGGTGACATTAGGGGCCATATTCAAGAACATTTGTGGTGTATACGATGGTGTGGTACTGATACGACGACTCCATAGACAAACAACATAGCCATCGTATTAGTACCACGTCATCGTTAACACCATGAATGTTCTTGCATACGGTCCCAGATGTTACGTTATGACACCACCAGTTCAGTTTATTTTATTTATCAGTACCGTATGTATATTTTTTTCTCCCTCACCCCCGCAATGAAGAAATGAGTGAATAGGGAAAGTATGTGGCGGTGGAAAAGGTAAAGTCATTAATTGTAACTACATATTTGTAATTACTGTACTGTGCATCATAATTATATGTGTGTGTGTTTTTCCAGTTTTCTCTGCTGAATAAGCGTGAAAATGCCCATTCTGAAGGCATTTGGGCTTGTGCTTGGGGTCACTACATACCAAAAGAGAAGTCAAAAGAAACTCCACCTGATGATCCGGAGAAAGAAAATAATGAAGAGAACAAGGAGAACCAAGATGCGACCGACAAGGTGGATGAAAATTTGCCAGACATGTAAGTTAAGTTGAGATTTGTGTGCATCTATTACTTAGAAGTATAAGTTGAGATCTGTGTGCATCTTTTACTCACATTCATTTACCTTATACCAACATAACATCTTCGGTAAGGGTTTATTATATTTTCTACATATTACATATTATTTTACACATTTCTACATATTGTGGCCTTTATAGCCTATCTGAGTATCATCATCGTCGTCGTTTTACGTCCTTTGTTTCCTACTATGGGGTTGGACAGATATCTGAGCATGACACTAATAGGGTATATCCAATGGTACAGGGAGACAAAGTACGTGGTGACAGGAGGGTTGGATGACTTGGTGCGTGTGTGGATGTGGGGAGGTGAAGGTAGTGAAGGAGAGTTAGCGGCACTTCACACATTGGAGGGACACTCGCTAGGGGTCATCTCTGTTGATGTCAATGCTGCCGGAACTATAGGTGCTTCCTCCTCTCTTGATTCAACGATTCGTTTGTGGAATCTCCACTCGGGTGAACAGGTATGAGTGGACATATTGTAATTAATTAACTTTGTATATCATTATATTTCATAATTAGGTGTCAAGATTGATATATAATTTATTGTATTTTAACTTGATATTAACTCAGGAAATCATCTGCATATTTTAATTGACATACCGTATTATGATAAGGGATGAGTCATAATTAGAAATGGATTATCTTCTCAGAATTGAGCAGTTTTGTATTTGTTGCTGTTGCAAATGTATATAATAGCGTACAGAGAAAGAAGGCACCCTCTACATATAAATGTCTCGCCTAGTTATTTTAAAACTATGGTACAGAATATACAGTAGTATATAAATATTTCCACTAAAATCACCTTGCCACTTTTCAGCTACAAACCATCGACTGTGGTCCAGTGGAGGCGTGGTCAGTGGTGTTTTCTCCTGAGGGTAATCACGTGGCATCAGGAAACCACGCAGGGAAGATCAATATTTATGGGGTGGAAGGTGGACGTCTTGTTACGACGCTGGACACTCGAGGCAGATTTACTTACTCTATTGCTTATGTGAGAACTTGACACTATATTGCATGCATGACTTACTCTGTTGCTCATGTGAGAAAGAATACTTAATTGCAATTCATATTTAAAGTTCTGTTGCTGGTCGACCAATGTACATTAGCTATGACTTATAATACAATAATATTCTAAAAGAAATCTGAGAGAACTGTTGATTTCTTTATTGTATGCAGAGCAAAGATGGGAAATATGTAGCCAGTGGAGCCATCGACGGCTTTATCAATGTATTTGATGTTGAGAGTGGAAAACTGGTGCACACATTGGAGGGCCACGCCATGACAATCCGATCCATCACATTCTCACCAGACTCACAGCTACTCCTTACTGCTGCAGATGATGGCCATATGAAGATGTATGATGTGTAAGTACAGACTATGCTGTAAGTTGGACAGGGAATAGTAAATGATAATAGAGATTATTTTTTGTAATGCAGACATAACCCAATATCCTATGTGTCTGTATATCCAAAGAAATCATTGGTTATGGAAGCATTTAATTCCACAAGATATTAGATATATAAAACAAACATGGGTAAAAAATTGTGTTGCTGGAAGTCTCATGTGTTTGTTGAAGAAAGTAGAGTAATGCTTAAAGAAAGTATCCAATGTGTCCTTCGAGGAAGGTAATCATGTTCACCACCTCCACACACCAGGAAGAGCAGTAACCTGGCATGTACTCTGTCTGGCCACGGGTCTTGGGTACTGAGTGTGGACTTTGCACCTGACCAGCAGCACTTTGTCTCTTCTTCTTCTGATCACACCGTCAAGATCTGGGACTTCGCTCAGCGTAACTGCGTACACACCTTCAAGGACCACCATGACCAGGTACTTTGGGGCTTTCTCTGTCTGGCATGAAACTCTCTAATGTTGGGGGGGGGGGGTAATTTTATGGGGTAATTATATATGGGATATTTGGAAGACTGCTGATTTGTCCAAACTATGCTACCTAACAGCTCCCCTACTTATATACTGTGGTAGTTTGTTTTCTTGCATGGTGACCCACTTACATTGTCTCTTGTTAGTTGCTAGTCTGTTAACAAAAATCTCTTTGTTACAGGTTTGGTGTGCCAAGTATAGTCAAGACAGTAGCAAAATTGTGAGTGCATCTGAAGATAGGAGCATCATAGTCTTTAACTCACCAGTTTAAGTTAAGTTAATTTATAATATTAATTTTAGTCCATTGGGGTACTCATCAGGCCCTCCGCTGCTGTGAATTACTCTGCATTACTGACAATATATCATTGTTTATCCCAAGTCTATAATGTTCTCGCCACATGCATAACAATGGCAGAGTGGAATACTTACAAACTGTCAATAATTTATTACTCAGACAAAAATGATTGCCATTCCTGTTACCTTAAATGCTAAAGAGTCCCAGGACTGCAATTCCAAGTACTGTACTGTATATTCTGTGTGGTTTATTTGACATAAAATTATCGGATTACATGCCATGTTATGCCCTTCTGGAGTGTGCACAGAAAGCACTGTTTGTCTTCCACCACCAATCTCCTATTTCTTCTTTAGACCTCTAGTACAGAAAAGAACAAAACAAGTAAATAAAAGTTGTTTCCAGTGGAATTAACCGTGTGTATTGGTTTTGCCTTCATGAATTACCTGTCATTTGCCGATATTAATGGGCTTACTTCTCAGTTGTTCCACACTATTTAATCTTATAATAACCCATAATAACCAAAAGTTTGTAAATCACTAAATGATAAAGTTTTTTGTTCGCGTTAGCTAAAAACACGTGGGAAATTAACACAATGAACCCACACTGGCATTCTCATCATATTTAACAAATGTGTATTGGAATATGTATACAAACAAGGAAGTGCACTGTTAATATCATGGGAATCCTTGTGATGGTTTACCATATGTAATCATTGAGCTTTTACTTGTTACATTCACTCAGGTCTTTGTTGTTATATGTTGAGGAGGCTAATAATGTTATCAATAATTTAAATTTCTGCAATTCCTCTGAACTAACGGTAAAATAATTAGCCTCGACATTAGTGATCTAATCCCCAACACATTTTTGAAGAATGAATAGCCACACATTCACCAACAAAATTATTGCAAGATATGAGATAGTGTTGTTTTTTGTTTTTTCACCAAGGAAACAAAGCCTTGTCATGTGGGCAAATTAGAGGCTACTGATTCCTTCAAACTCACAAAATGCATTACTTAATATTGCTGACCTGAGCATTGTATACATAAGCAAAGTATTGTCTCGGTAATGACCCAAACTGCGAAGGCTTGGTTATTTATAATTGAGCATATTGTATTGAACTATACACATTATATTCATGCGAGTCTCCTTCACCTTTGGCAACTTCCAGGCTGTTAGGAAAATCAAGCTTCACATTGCATAGGCTTTACTCTTGTTAAAAAATGTATGCACACTATATACATTTAAGAAATCACATATATATATAAATATATACAATTTATGGCACAAAAATGACTGATATAATGCTAGAGATGACTTCACATAAACAGTGATTGAACATTCTTGGGGTAATAAGGACGTATAATCTGCAGACACCCTCACTAAGGATTGTATGAGGCAACTGACAGCTCTCATCTACTGAATTCTTAAGTAACAAATAGTTGTGTTCTTTATTGAAACCAGTTACACTTGACATCTTGATGCAAAATGCTATGGATCAGTGTATGTAGAACACAGTTCTTATGAATTATTTTCTAAATGTTGGCATGTTACAAATGTGGTATTTAAACAGGACTATAAATGTTGAAAACTACAGCATTAGGACTCGACTCTATTATTGGCAGTGGGCTCACAGCACTTATCAGAGTACCCAGTCTGTGCTGGTAGTGCTAAAGAGGATACAGATGTGCAGAAAAAACATTCATATTCAAGAGGATACATATGTGCAGAAAACACCATTCATTTTCTGTACATCAAGTAACAAACCCATGACGGTGTTATTCGTTTTGTGGAAAATTTGTATTGACCATGCAATACCATATTTTTCCACATAAAATATTCTTGTACCGATAAATAAACATAGCTTGTGCATTGCTTTTGAGTACTATTTAATCCAACTGAATTTTCTGCCTTGTATACTACGTTGGGATGTAACATGTCAAATGGACACGAGGCATTGGGTTACCAAGTTACAAAACATCAGTCATATTATTTTAGCAAGACCTTTTTGAAATGATCACAAGACTAAGGTCTCCTTGTATGAAAATTTCTCCACTCTCATAGCAATTTCCTGGTATTTATACAACACAGCATTTTCTCAAGTAATTTTTAATAGGAGATCTTGCATAGTCCAGTCCCCCAGAATTTTGGTGCACTTTTGACTGGGTAGTGCACCTGTGGGTTGTGGCTTGCAGTGTGATGCTTACTCTTGAGACGATAACAGTGACGAGTACATCTAGACATATAAAAGACACACCACAAAACACAAACACTTCTATTTACACCTCTGATATAAAATAAAGCTATTGTTCTACTCTATGACTTAAAGATTAAGAAACACAAAAATGCAAATATGAGGAACAATATTACATAAATAATGAAGGATAACAATTCTGTATTAAAGCTTATCAAAGTTGAGAGGATAGAGATGCTAATAACTGCTTCGTGCACCAGAACTGCAAAGATCATTCCGAGGATTTTCTGAGACCAGCTTCTATATCAGTTGCCCTATGTATATATACACACTTATTCCTCCTTATATACTGAGCTTATAGGTATGAAATGTACCATATGATGAAATAATGTACTGTACTGTAGTATGTTTTCTCAATTCCATGTAAACCTGAGCTAAAGGCACAAAATTTATCCTGGTAATTCAGTAACTGGGATTGCAGTATTTAGTGAGTCAGGACATTTGGTGGACGAGCAAACTGCCATTATATAAACAGCATCATTATTAAATGAATTGTTGTTTTTCTACTGAACCTGGTAATAAGGCCTTGAAATATGCTTATAAATACCTAATGCTGTACACCACAGCATTTCTTCTACTCAAGGGTTGTGGTTGTTAGCATAAAAATCTGAGCCAAGATGACTAGGAATATGGCATCATATCCCACCTCTGTCAATGGTGCTGTCAGTTTTACTGATACACGTTCCTTAATGATATTTACATGTTTGTGTGTTGCACTGTACATTATCCATGCGATTGTCATAACCAGTATTGACTACTAGAAGTAACATCATAAATTATACAGTATAATACGTCCCATAACTGACCAAGCTTAATATATTGTTCTGTATAGTGATCTTCCTCAGGTGAATCACTGTTTCAATCACTCATGTTCTGTATTTAAAGTGCAACTTTTGCTGAATATGGTGCATCATCAGTTACCAAGTTAGCATCACTCTACCTCTAATGTATAACACTTTGTCTAAAAAAATAACTTTCAATATAAATAATTACTACTTGGACAACTATAGTCAGTCTATATTCAGCTGACTGGAAATGGTCACGGCCAATACTCTCAAGGCTACATGTGTTGCATTGAGGCTTAACATTAACCAATCAAGTGTGTTCTACCACTACTGGCTGTAAATATTAACCATCAGCTCAAGAAGAACTGCCTATAATGTAATGGAACACAGTCAGTTTGTACAGCAAGGAGAGGCCACGTCAGCCCAGCTTGGTAGGTGTCGGCAGCTTCAAATTGCAATGTCTCCAAAAAAATGTACTGCTGCTCTTATCAATGGCGATCATTAACACATTTTCCTTCAAGCTCCATCCTCTGTCTTATGTCTATAGGCTCAACATGCTTTATTAAGTATTGAGTGTCCTAAAAAGGAATTGGAATAAGGAGGAATCCTTATACGGTATTAACCGAGTCTTTCCATTTGAGAACGTAAGTTAAATATAAAATATCCATGATACTTTTACGGAAGGAACTTGATAAAGACAAGGAATACACCAGACATACCTAAGTACAGTACGAGTTTTAACTAAATTAGACTTTCCAGGAATGTACCTCTGTGTGAATCCTCCAAATATCAGAGTAACAATACATTTTTGTGGATAGTGTGCACCTCCTGTACTGACAGTAAATGTTAAAGCAAACATTAATAGGTCAATCAATGTGAGCTACTTATATAATTCAGATAGAGTAAAGTAAATGTGCAAAGGTTTAAAGCTTCTTCATGGTATAGCGGTAGGCATTCACTTGAGTACCCACACACATGCCAAGTTTCTATCATATAACAAGTGTCTCTAGTGCAATTTTTTATACGTAACCTTGCAAAAAATGCACTGGTTCCCTTCCAGTTGATACAAGACCTTATATACATGTTTCAAATGTACAATACTGTAAATTTCGGTGATTATATATTCTAGATAAGTACCAGATTGTGCATTTTTTTTTTTTTTTTTTTTAATTCGTCTTGGTTAACCTCACATATAAAAACAATAATAAAGTCAACAAACTGGGGAGCCGATACATTTTTACAGGATTACAAAACTGCATTAAAGATATGATAGACTAAAATATTCAGCTAGTGTTTCCACTGACCTCTGATTGCACATGAACTTTTTATATAATACATAACTAGTTCAACACATTACTGACTTTAGATGTATGGCACTTAGACTCCACATCTTAAAAAATAACTACTGTAGGCTCTTGATATGATGCTATAATGACTTAACACTTATTTTAAACAGGCAAAGTGCTGTAGATAATAGAGTCTGTTTAGTAATGAATAATAAAAAATGGGAAAGCATTTGATGGCTTTCCATGGGAAACTGAGTTTAAAATGAAGTGGTGGATACATGTATTTATTAGTATTATATCAAAGGCCTACTGTGTCATACTTACACACCACACTGCATTCTCACTTCACAAGCATTCACTATATTAGGACAAGATTTAAATGTGTGCTCCACAATTGTGCAAAACAAGTACGCCCTCTCTCTTTAATGGCACTGTGGTTGACGCACAGCAGTACAAGAAAAAAAAATAATAATGAACTTTTATTTTTGGGTCAGCATGCTCCCGGCGACACTGCAGCACATGCCTGACTATTACTGGACTAGAAGAGAATTGTGCAGGCTCTTGGACCTACATTGGTATGTTTTGAGGGGCTGCGAGGTTGTTGGTGAATCGGGTGCAACTGATGCCTCCAAACTACGCTATAACACAGATCCCTACTCGTATATTGAGGAGGACCAATTCATGGCATAATATGGAAGAATCAGTGGCGTCCAATTCTCCCTCAACACGTTCCCCCTTTGGTGTACAGATGAAGGCTTCTGTTGCAACTATACGGGGGTTGTTGTCTCAGGACTGTCTGCGGGAAGAGGGTCCAGACTGAGCGAGGGGGTGGCGATTTCCCCTGTATAAAGAAAATACTTCCCTGATTTCTGTGCCCTCGGATCCCACCTCCAGGGTACACCACCCCCTCTCCACACTCTCCTAGCGATCACATACAGCGTTATAACCAGTGCCAGGCCAGGCAGGGTGAAGAGCAGCACTAGTAGCGGTCCCATGCCTATTTCCTGGTACTTGTACGGTGTGAACTTTATGATGGGTGTGCAGGTAGAGAAGTCATGGTGGAGAGCGATGGTTACATTCTCAGCGCTCTTCAGATGATGCTCCAAGTGTGTCAGGTCTAGAGTAATGCCAGGGATGTCAGGATTAGCACAGGCCACATACTCCCCAGCATTCAGCGAGGGAAACTCATGTCTGGGTTCCGAGCAATTAAGCTGGCGTGTCGCGGCAATCCTGTGTCCGGCTACAACGGCCAGAGTGTATGTACAAGGACCTTCACCAACGACACGTGTGTGCACCACCAAGGCTTCACCGACCCCACCTGCAGTAAGACTTGTTACCTGCAGCGCCCTGGTGCCTCCCATGTGTGTAGGTGAACCCCGTGGAGCAGCGGTCAGCAACAAGGGTTCAGAACACCCAGGAAGGAAGGCCTCTTGGTCACCTGTCCCACGTTCAAGCAGCATGAGGCAGTAGCGGTAGGTTGAGCCGGGCATGAGTGCTTCCCCTGGTACCGTAACCACCACCTGGTGTGGGTCATGCAGCATTGTGGATGAACAGTTGGCCGACACTTTCTCCGCCAACACATCATGAGAGACTGATCCTATGTGCACAACTTCGTACACAAACACAGCATCGCATGAGTATGGTATCGCTCTCTCATCAACACGCCAAATGAGCTCTACTCCCAGATAAGAATCTTTCTCCAGTGACCCTCTGTTACTCTGTACAGATTCATCATCCTTGAGTATCCAATGAGCAACTTGTAATGTGATCTTGGCATCAGACAGTCTCATCTCTGGATTATCCTCAGAAGAAGCATCATCATGGTAATAATCATGATAATAGTCGTGGTAATAATCATGATATGAGGTCTCTTCTGAGCAGACTAGTTGTGATCTGTTCAGTTCAATCTGCAAAATAATAACTAAAATTAGTTAAATGAAGAGTACTTATGTTTGTACTGTACTTAATTTTAGCTGTATATTTCCATGAACTGTATAAGCTGTCTGGCATTAAAGGTGACATCAAAATTCTGCCTGTGTGTGACAATTTATAATACAATAATATTAAGCATATCCTTACAATGTAAGGTCATTTAACCCTGAGTCAAAATGTAGGAGACGTACAAAAATATAATCACCAAGCAATATCAATGAGAAAAAATTGTAATCCTGGTAATTTCACGAGTTTTCTGACCACGGCAGTCAGTAATTCCTCTCAGGGCAGGGTTGTCTACTCCCACTATCTACTTTTACTATCTACTCCTACTGTCTACTTCTACATCTCCAAATCAAGCATCACCCCTCCACTTTAGTTAAAGGCTATTATGAGTAATGCTACACACCAGGAAGCAGAACGGTCTTAGCAACAGGCAATATCACCAGGACCTTCAAGAGGGCATGATACTGACATCAAACTGGAGGCAACTAATTCCCCCACACTGTGAGTGAAAACAGATCACCTCAGTATAAGTGATCCATTTCCTGGCACAGTCTGGAGGGATTAATAGCACCTCTCTTTGCCAACATCATACCCGCTTAACGTCACCCTCTCCAACATGTCCACTTGAAGTGTTGATGACTCACCAGGGGGGCATTTTCAAGTGGTGGTGGGGTGGCACACACGACACTCTCCCTCTCCTCCATGGTCAGGGCCGGATGCTGACTCAACCACCACAGCAGCCACTCCACCTTGCAGTCACAGTGGAGGGGGTTATCTGGAGAAGAGGAGATAGTGTGGAAGGGGTTGTCTAGAGGGAGTGGAGGAGATGAAGTGGAGGGGGTTGTCTGGTGGGAGTGGAGGAGATAGTGTGGAGGGGGTTGTCTGGAGTGGAAGAGCTAGTGGAGGGGGTTGTCTGGAGTGGAAGAGATAGTGGAAGGGGTTGTCTGGAGTGGAGGAGATAGTGGAAGGGGTTGTGGTTGTTTGGGGTGGACATGATAAGGGCAACACAATGACAACCAACCTCCTAGTGCCAGGCAACAGGGGCTATACATTAGACCAGAGATAAAGGCAACACAATGGTGAAAGAAGGTTGGATGTTCATTGCACGTAGCAGCCTCAAGACAACACACACACACACCACCAGTTATCGGGGAGAGTTATCGGTTAACCTACTGTGCATTATTTCTATCTACCTTTTATAACTATACCAGCTTCCTCATCACATCTTTGCTTTTTCAGTTAATATATTGCACAAGTGAACAAGTATAATGAATAATTTTTTATAGAACTGAGTAACTACAGTACAGTATATACAATTCATAAAAACTTATATTTCTTCAACACATATTTAAGGTCTGGCATCAAATGCTAGGGAACTAGTACATTTTACCCTGGTCACTAAAAATAACTCTAAAATTGTAATTGGATAAAATATTAAAATTAAACAGAAATACAGGTAGTTAAATAGTTACTAAATTACTTTAATTTTACTCATTACTTCTGTCATTCATATTCCTCAACACTCCTTTCAATCAAATAATTTGAACCTTTCTTCACTATAACCAACACTTTTATTAATCACTTCACTCAACACTACTCACTCATTCAAAATTTCATTTACTCTAACCCAATACTTTTACTCAATTAACTCACCACTACTATCTTCGTGGTCCCTATGAATACAAGCTCCCATTTTTATACAACAAGTTAGGTTACCTGTGAGTGTGAGGTGCTGCAGAGCTGGGGTGCTGTTGAAAACGTGAGGCTGGATGAGACTGATGTCGTTAGCGGCCAGATCCAAGGACTGCAGTGCTGGTAACTGATGCAGGAGGTCAGCAGTGATGGCCCGGAGAGCGTTGTCTGCCATGGCCAAGTGTGTGAGGTGGCCGAGGTGAGCCAAAGACCATCCTGACACAGCCACTACCCGGTTGTGAGATAATTTGAGTCGGCGTAACTGAGTGAGGTTTGCAAAGGTGTGGTCTTCAATCACGTCAATTTTGTTGTGGGATAGATCGAGTTCTTGGAGGTTGGGGCAGGCTGCCAGGGAATGTCTGGTCAGCATGGTCAGCGAGTTATCTGACAAGTCGAGGGAGATCAGACCCCGAGCCCCCGTGATGAGCAAAGGTGTCACTGATCCTTTCAAGAGATTAGATTGTAGTGACAGGCGTTGAAGGGCATGCAGACCACGCAGGGTTTTGTCGTTTATCTGAGCGGCGTCTAACTGGTTGCGTGCCAGATTGAGTGACAGGAGGTGAGGCAGACGTACAAACACCTCAGGCTGAAGGAGACGCAGGTTGTTGCCAGCAAGGTCGAGGTTCTGCAGCTGAAGGAGGGCAGGGAAGGCTCTTGGGGGCAGCTCTTGTAGGCGGTTGTCACTCAGGTCGAGACGCTGGAGTTGTGACAGTGGACGGAGAGCATCAACAGGAATTGTATTGATATTATTATTGGGGAGACCAAGTGCCGTTAGTGTCTCCTCCAGCCCAGCAAAGGCATCGGCACGCAGCATCTGTAAGTCTGCCTTCGTTATGACCAGTCCTAAGAGATGCATACCAGCGAACCCTCCACTACTCAGCTGTCCGAGGTTGTGTACAGCCAGGTCAAGCAGCGATACACTGCCTTGAGCCTGGAGGGAACGTGTGAGGAGGGTGAGGTCACGTGGGTGGCTGGCCTGACCTCGACACCTCACAGTATGGGGGACATCACAGGTACATGAGATCTCTGCAATGCCGCTCACGTAAGGACAACTCCACCCATTGCTACTGCTGTTGTTGTTGTTGTTGACACTCTTTGCAATATCCGATAGATGAATGGGCGTCGAGATGATGGTACTTCGAGCTGCCGCCAGGGTATGCACGGCGCCAGAGGTGGGGGGGTCCGCCGCCTGCAGAAGGGGTGTGGCAGTGGTGGTAGTGGTGGCGGGGGCGGGGACGGGGGCGGCAGAGGGTGGCGTAGCGGCAGTAGCGATGGCAGCCACTAGCACCACCGACGTCACTCTCCAGATGCCCATCCTGTTGACAAAATAATACCATTACTCATCTGTACTCTTATTCATCTGTACTGTTACTTATCTTTACTGTTATTCATCTTTACTGTTACTCATCTTTACTGTTACTAATTTTTACTGTTACTCATCTTTACTGTTACTCATCTGTACCCTTACTAATCTTTACTGTTACTCATCTGTACCCTTACTCATCTTTACACTTTCTAACATATATTCACTCTCTTGTGTTTACAGATTTTTCTCTTGGCTGAAAACAAACAAAACAAAGTACTATACGGTATATTTATTCATCTTTATATTTTACTCGTATAGTGAGCTGTTTATATTCACCCATTTAACTATAGTTCTTTCCCTTGGCTGAAGTTTATCGTCTCAAGTTAATTAAAGGGATTCTCTCGACGATATAAATATAAACTGATTCCTCCAAAATAGCCTCTAAACAGAACTTGAGGTTGTCTGTTTGTTTCCTAGCATAGTGTGGAAGAAGCGAAGATTTTCTTGCTGGTAAATTGGAAGGCTACTGATTCCTCCTAACTATACGAGGAAACAGACACCCTCAGTGGTACTAATAGGGGATCAGTTTAATGGCATAGTTTGGAGGAATCACACACCTTCCAATTCACCAACAAGACTATCTATCTCCCCTTAATGTACTGTACAAAATTTTCTAGTTATTATCAACCCTTGATGTCTCAGAGGTGTATACGAATTCCTGATGCCGACTGTACATTATTTTAGTCCTGTTACAGAAGAAGAATGGAGGAGGGAGATAGGGAAGAAAACCAAAGGGAATAAGAGGAAGAATGGAGAATAAAATATGGAGAAGGAAGAGAGGGAATAAGTGGAAGAATGGAAGAGAGGGAACAAGTGGAAGAATGGAGAAGAAAAATGGAGAAGGAAGAGAGGGAACAAGTGGAAGAATGGAGAAGAAATATGGAGAAGGGAGTGAGAGGGATCACGCTAAGCAACCATTAACCTATATCCTATCCACTCATCTCTCACATATTATTCTTCCCTATCTACTTTGGAACCGGGAAAGACCACATTAGGAGTGAGAATCGAACCTCAAGTGATATACAATATACGGGACTTTCGCTTGACTGCCACAACTCCTCCCACTGCCACTGTCCCTCTCTCTCTACCCACCCACCCACCTGCTAACCCATGTCCCTCCCTCACTCCCTCCCTCTACCCACCCACGTCCCTCCCTCCCTCCAGCCTACCCACCCACCTACCCACCCACGTCCCACCCTCCCTCTCTCTACCCACCCACCTGTCAACCCATGTCCCTCCCTCCCTCCTTCCTACCCTCCCACCTGTCAACCCATGTCCCTCCCTCCCTCCCTCCCTCTACCCACCCACTACTTACCCACGTCCCTCCCTCCCTCCAGCATACCCACCCACCTGCCATCCCACATCCCTCCCTCCTTCCCTCTAGCCTACCAACCCCCCTCTTTCCCTCCCTCTCCCAACCCACCTGCCTACCCACGTCCTTCCCTCCCTCCCTCCTTCCCTCTAGCCTACCCACCCCCCTCTTTCCCTCCCTCTCCCAACCCACCTGCCTACCCACATCCCTCCCTCCCTCCCTCTACCCACCCACGGCCCTCTTTCCCTCTATACCCATGCACCCACCAATTTGCCAACCTGCCTACCGACACTCCTACCCTAGCTCCTACATTAACTAGGGTCCGATGGGGCGCCAAAATACAAAAAGTATTATCCCACAACTTTGCACCACCACCACCACAATAGAAGGGGTCCGTGTCTAATTTATTTGTCTGTCTGTCTGTCTGCCTGTTGTCTGTCTGTCTGTTTGTCTGCCTGTTGTCTGTCTGTCTGTCTGTTTGTCTGCCTGTTGTCTGTATGTCTATCTATCTGTCTGTCTGTCTATTTGTCTGTCTGTGTCTTTCTTTACCACGCTTGGGCAACTGAGAGCCATCTATGTGTTGCAATCTGAACCATCCT
Organism: Petrolisthes cinctipes; assembly: GCA_033782935.1. NCBI lineage: Eukaryota > Metazoa > Arthropoda > Malacostraca > Decapoda > Porcellanidae > Petrolisthes > Petrolisthes cinctipes. Next base: position 8,108 of record JAWQEG010004736.1, on the reverse strand, counting down.
AAACAAATGGCTTGCAGTCTATCTGATGAATTTTAACATTAAGATTTGCAGATAACGTTACACTGGAAGGAACGCTAATTGGAACTGCCCAGGAAAACATTAGTAGGTTTATTATTATGCAGCTGGTTTGTTGTGGGGGGGGGGGAGGGTGGAGTGGAAGAAGGCTACTCATTCCTCCAAACTATACTATAAGGAAGGATATACTGAAGATTAACTCAATATAAAAGTAAGTAAATAAAGGGATCGGTTTTATAGCACAGTCTGGAGGAATCGGTAGCCTTAACTTGTTCTCCAATAAAAATGAAAAAACAAAATAAAATAAAAACTGTGGTATGGTAGTAGAGTTGGACACAGACAGGTATTCGTGGTAGCCTATACAACCCCACGTATGGAAGATATGTTGGTTGGTAAATCTGGAGCAACTGAATCCTCCATACTACTCCAAGCAACAGCACACCCATTATTTCTGTTCATCTGGTCAATGTTTCCTGGCATACATTGGAGGAATCAAGACTCTCCAATGTAAGCAACTGAATCCTCCATACTATTCCAAGCAACAGAACACTCATTATTTTTGTTCACCTGGTCAATGTTTCCTGGCATACATT
>JAWQEG010004736.1:0-2500 GCA_033782935.1 Petrolisthes cinctipes | reverse complement strand
CAGAACGGTACTATTGAGTTGGGTTGGGTTGGGTTAGGTTAGGTTAAGTTATTCACTCCTAACTTGACCTAACTTAACAACTCAGAGTAATGGAGTTGTTGTTGTTTTTCTTATTCATCTACCGTATTTATTTATTTTATTTATTTATTTAGCTACCGTATTTATTTATTCATTATATTTATTCATCAATTATATATATCATATATATTTTTTTTTTTTTTTTTTTTTCTTTCTTCACGTGACCATACAGAACTGTCCCTCGGGTAGAAGAGTATAATATTATATAGTTTGTGGTTATGATTGTGTTATGGTGGTTGTGGTGGTGAGTGGAGGTTGTGGTGGTGAGTGGAGGTTGTGGTGGTGAGTGGAGGTTGTAGTGGTGAGTGGAGGCTGTAGTGGTGAGTGGAGGCTGTAGTGGTGAGTGGAGGCTGTAGTGGTGAGTGGAGGCTGTAGTGGTGAGTGGAGGTTGTAATGGCGGGCGTGTGGTGTGTGTAGGTTGTAGTGGCGTGGGTGTGAAGTTGTGGTTGCGTGTGTAGGTTGTGCTGGCGTGTAGTTGTACTTGTAGTAGCGTGGCGTGGGTGTGAAGTTGTGGTTGGCGTGGGAGTGTAGTTGTTGTTGCTGGCGTGGGAGTGTAGTTGTTGTTGCTGGCGTGGGCGTGTAGTTGTGGTTGGCGTGGGCGTGAGGTTGTGGTTGGCGTGGGTGTGTGGTTTGGAGTACAATAGCGTTTGTTTTAGAATATAGTTACACCCAAAAATTTTCCGTACACTGCAATGTAACTTTCAAATATCTGCAACCATGTCGTGTTGACCCATATTTTGGTGTGTGTGTGTGTGTATGTATATGTGTGTGTGTGTGTGTGTGTGTGTGTGTGTGTGTGTGTGTGTGTGTGTGTGTGTGTGTGAGTGAGTGAGTGAGTGAGTGAGTGAGTGAGTGTGTGTGTGTGTGTGTGTGTGTGTGTGTGTGTGTGTGTGTGTGTGTGTGTGTGTATGTGTGTGTGAGTGAGTGAGTGAGTGAGTGAGTGAGTGAGTGAGTGAGTGAGTGTGAGTGTGAGTGTGTGTGTGTGTGTGTGTGTGTGTGTGAGTGAGTGAGTGAGTGAGTGAGTGAGTGAGTGAGTGAGTGTGTGTGTGTGTGTGTAAATTAAGGTCTGTCGCAATACCTCAAGTGTGCTTCTGTATGTGTGTGTGTAGGCAGTGCAGGTGTGTGAGGGTAACGTCATGGGTAGTGTGTGTGTGTGTGTGTGTGTGTGTGTGTGTGTGTGTGTGTGTGTGTGTGTGTGTGTGTGAAATTGGGTAAGTGGGTGTGAACGTGAGTGAAAGCGAGTACAGTCGCGAGATGATGGATGAGAGAGACACTTTTTGTAATAATTCTACAAACACACATACACACACACACACACACGATTCTAAAAAGAGTATAAATAGGTTTAAGGCCGTTTTTCCTACTTTTAGAATGTATCCACTGAATCACACCTAATCTTCACAAATGGACTCAAGCACTAAAAAAAAAAAAAAAAAAAAAAAAAAAAAAAAAAAAAAAAAAAAAAAAAAAAAAAAATTAACTCTCTCACTAAACAAGGAAAAAAAATAACATAAATAAATAAATAAATAACAGTGTGGGTGGGAAGGAATCATGGTGTGTGTATATATATTGTCACTCACACTTGTGCTTGAGAGAGAGAGAGAGAGAGAGAGAGAGAGAGAGAGAGAGAGAGAGAGTATGGCATGAGATAATGGACACTTACTCTCATTAAGAACTTCCCCCCTCACCTCTCTTCAACACACACACACACACACACACACACACACAGAGTGGCGTATATATCATTGGAAAGAATAAAAAACAACTCGACTTTTTTTCAACAATAACAACGAAACAGCTTATTCGGGTTCAATGTCTAAGTAGAAGAAGTTGGTAGTTGTAGTAGTAGTAATAGTAGTAGTAGTAGTAGTAGTAGTAGTAGTAGTAGTAGTAGTAGTAGTAGTAGTAGTAGTAGTAGTAGGAGGAGGAGGAAGATAAGTTGTAGTAGGAGAAAGAGGAGGAGGATGGAGAAGGGGAGGAGAGGAGCAGAATGGAGGAGGGAGAAGTGGAGGAGAGGAGCAGAATGAAAAAGGAGGAGGAGAAGTAGGCTAGTAGCAGTAGTAGTAGTAGGAGGAGGAGAAGTAGCAGTAGTAGTAGTAGGAGGAGAAGTAGTGTAGAAGAAAGTAGTAGTAGTAGTAGTAGTAGTAGTAGAAAGATTAGTAGTAGTAGTAGGAGAAAGATTAGTAGTAGTAGTAGGAGAAAGATTAGTAGTAGTAGTAGGAGAAAGATTAGTAGTAGTAGTAGTAGTAGTAGAAAGAGTAGTAGTAGTAGTAGTAGAAGAGGGCATGGGAGGGAGGAAAGGAATCATGTACAAATGTGAGAACTAACATACATACATACATACACACATACAGGGTGAAACAAACACACACACACACACACACACACACACACACACACACACATACACCCACACGCCAAG
>JAWQEG010004735.1:2500-20000 GCA_033782935.1 Petrolisthes cinctipes | reverse complement strand
ACCTGTTCTACCTGCTCTGGTACTTTCGGCCCTACTATTTTCGCGAACAGAGACGTCCTTGTTTGTAGATTTTGCAACTTACGAGAGGATAATTTGACCGACTTGAAGGCAGCACAACGCAAGATCGAGGCCTTGAGTGAGAAGTTGGAAACACTACAGGAATTCGTCACTCTCAACGTAGGAATGACATCGACGCCTACAGCACCCGTCGACACAGCCCCCGTACAGACTGCCTCTACTGCCTCTACACCCTTACCTCCACCGGCACCACCAACTACACCATCTCCACGGAAGGAGTTCCGCGTTGTCAGGAACAACATTCGACCCACAAGGAACATTATTCCCATCACTACGTGCCAGAACCGCTTCAAGATCCTGGCCCAAGACGACGATGAAGACGACACCGAGGCCAGGCTGGTTGGTGACTCCATGGTAAGGGGTCAACTCACCGAGTTTTGTGGCCGAGCACCCAAGTCGAGGAAGCGATTTTGCATCCCGGGTGGCGGCCTAGACGACGTGATTGACTCAGTGGACGAAGTGACAAGCCTGGCCCCCGACAACACCACGTACGTCATCCACGTTGGAACCAACGATGTATTCAAGACCAGATCGGAAGAGCTCCCCAACAAGTACCGACAGATGATTGCGAAGTTCAAGGAAAAGACGAACAACATCATCCTTTCTGGAATCATACCCCGCAGACAAGCAGACACCCGTTTCTTCAACACCGCTACTAGTATCAACCGACGACTTGCCAGCATCTGCAACGAGGAGAACGTCGATTTCGTCAACACATGGGACAACTTTTATTTTGATGACTCGTTGTTCTCAGATGATGGTGTCCATCTGAATCAGGTAGGAGCAGCCCGTTTAGGACGTTTGCTAAACGACGCGGTCATCAACCATCGTACAAAAAACGGGACTGCCCAGGTACTTCAAGGTCAAGTAACGTAATACGAACAAACAGAATAACACGGGCAAACGTGCAGTTACCCAACCGAAATAGTCTAAAGGTTTTTTATGTTAACGCTCGCAGCATCCATAACAAATTCACAGATCTAGAGGAAATAACGCTTACAGAAAATTATGATATAATCGGCATTACAGAATCGTGGCTAAATACTGAAAATAGAGACTTCCTAGCAGAGTATAAAATTTCTGGCTATACAATATTTGAGAAAGGTTGAACTAATAAAAGGGGAGGCGGAGTACTATTATATATTAAAGATGACCTCAAACCGATCTTATTATCAAAGCCCCATATCGCTAACGTAGACACACTATATATACTCATTAGAAATAAATTCGGGATGAAACTTTTGTTAGCCTTACTATACAGACCCCCAGCTCAAGCAGTACAAACCGACCGTGATATCTATGAACAAATTAACGAGATGAGTAACACGCAAGAAGCCGTAATTCTTGGCGATTTTAATTTACCAGTAACAAAGTGGGGGGAACCATTATCAGCTCACTATGGTCAAAACCTTTATACTAACTTACAAGAGAGCTCTCTTATCCAATTTGTTAATAGTCCAACTCGTGGAAATAACGTTCTTGACCTAGTATTTGCAACAAAAGAAGACTTGATAGCGAATATTAACGTGGGTGATGAGTTTACTAATAGCGACCACCGCATAATCACATTCAGTATAAATTTCAATAGAAGCGAAATAAATTACAGCTACGAAAAAATCCCCGACTTTAGGAAAGCTAATTTTCACCAACTCAGAGCGATACTAAAAGATACCGATTGGAAATGTCTGCGAGACACTATTAACATTAATACACAATGGAACTTTTTCACTAATGCGTACGCAAAAGCGGTCAAAGATAGCATACCGTTAACCCTAGATTAGCAGCGTTCCAAATCTAACGTTAATGACAGACATGTCCATTATTCCGGACATACATTTGTGGGTTAAAAATACATCAAAGGAATTGTATAAAGTTTATTTCCAAATATTTGAAAGAAAATGTATCCTTTTAGAAGGGAAAACACACATAGCCTACCTTCTTCAAAGAAAATTTAATTGCCTTATGATGAAATGAAAAAAAAGTGTAAAAATTGTGTAAAAAAATAGGGAACATTACATATGGTGTTGCACCTAACTACAGTATTTTGTCAGGTTGCTCATAATTGGCACATGTTGTGCCAAGACGTGCCCCGAGATACGTAGGACTTGCGATTCCCTTATGAATCCCGGATTCCCGCTGGGTGTACCTCTAAACCTGAGGGAAAAATATTATGCTGAGGGTCCGCGACAGACGTGTGTGACTTGGCTGGCACTGCCACTCAAAGCCACAGTTGCTGGACATCGTGTCAGCACCTAAATCCACAATAAGATCGGGGTGTGGGCTGACTTCACGACGATGTCGGCCTATTCGTTCCTCACCCTCATGAGAGCTGCTGGTCTGCGATCTACGTTGTCTTCTTTGTGATCTACGGGACCGGGATCGGGACCGGGATGCCCGAGGTGTTTCACCCGTGATGGAAGGTCTCCTCCTCACGCGCAGGGGTTGTGGATTGTCAGCATCAAACTCCTCATCATCAGTGTCGCGAGATGTTGCGCGTGTGGCCCGCCTGCCTCGCTGCTGACGTGCAGATGTGGTTGCTGGTGGTTCACGACAGTGTGAGGGGCCAGGCTGTTGTTGAGTGGGGCTGGGTATTGGCGATGTTGGTGTGGGTGGAATTTTCTTGGAAAGTGTTGGTTTTTTGGGAGTCGAAGAAGGGAATTGTGTTCTCTCACCAACCACAAACTGCATCTCCTCATCACTATCGGGTGGGAGTTCATGTTCCCTATCCAATTCCCCTCCACTCGAATCGGTAGTGCTGTCATCTTCCAGTAAGTCATCTTCTTCACTGGAAAGCAAACTGTCAAGGCACTCCCTGACTTCACCACTTGTGTCCAAGCGCCTCTTTCTCGATGCCATTTTTACTGTCAATTATTATAATGCTGTTCCTTTTTTTATTAGTTGTATCACTTTCTTAGTTATTTATATCTGTATTGTTATTTCCTTGTACTATCACTGTGTTGTATATTCACACTGTCATTGTTATATAATTATCACTTTTGAAAACACCTGCAATTCTCTGGAAAAAAATCAAAGCAAATTACTTTACATGAAATATCTATTAGTGGATGACATGAAGGCGCTCCCTCACTTCACAGCATGTATCCAAGCACACCTTTCTCGATTTTATTGTTCTCACTGTTACTTTCATTTATTCATAGTTTCCCTTTGTTCTTTTTCTGATAAAATAACTTTCTCATTTATTTTAGCTATACTTTCTCATTTGTATATTGTCACTTTATTATTTTATTTGCACTGAAACTTTTTCTGATATACTGTAACTCTTTCTTTTATTTATACTGTCACTTTTGTAGTATTTACCTGGATGTCACTTTGATATTTACGTATGAATTCTGAAAACCTGTAAAAGAAACAAATATAATAATATAAAATATATATCATATAATATTTTAATATAATATTATAATATTATATAATAATAAGTTATATTATTATATAATAATAAGTTATATTATTAGACAATTCTTGCATTTTCCAAGGTTACAATACACACCCGATTCCACCAGACATGTCCAGAATCCGGGACTTTATCACAAACATATGTTAGCAGACATGTCCGGAATCCCGGAGTGTACTACCCACCCTGTGTTAGCAGACGTGTCCGGAATCCTGGACATTGGGGCCCTACAGCTATAGTATATTTATAAACCACATGATTGCACCTCATACAGCAACACCAATACACAAGCAGAGATTACATGGGATGCCAGCCTTGTAGCCCTATCACCGTGTTAACAGCAACACAAAAGGGGCAGCTTGACGGGATGCCGGACGACACTGCTAATCTAGGGTTAAAAAACCGACGTTCAGCACAAAACTTAAAGCCCAAGTGGTGGAGTAAAGAGATAGCCGACTGTTTACGCGCCAAAAAAGAACGCCCATAATAGAGTAAAAATCACAGACGACAATAACGAGCGGGCCAAGTTTTCAGACTTACGAAGAAAAGCCAAAAAGTTAATCAAACAGAGTAAAAAGGCCATTGAAAAACACGTTGCAAATCAAAGTAAGACAAACCCGAAAGAGTTCTACAGTTATATTCGGCATAAGAAAGTACTCACGTCAACTATTGGACCACTACTTGATGAGAATGGGGACTTTACTACAGATGAAGAGCGAATGAGTGGTATCCTTAACACTTTCTTTGCATCAGTCTTTACTACAGAAAACCCGAACGATATACCAGCAGTAACAACAGTCCAAAACGAAAATACCGAGGTATTAAGTAATATCAGCATAACTGAAAGTGACGTAATAAAATGTATTGATAAATTAAATGTAAATAAGTCACCTGGGCCAGACACGATCTCCCCTCGCGTATTAAAGGAAGCAAAAAGCGAAATAGTAAAACCTCTGACTCTGCTCTTTAACTATTCTTTACACACTGGAACAATACCTGACGAATGGAAACTCGCTAACGTAACACCAATATTTAAAAAAGGCAGCAAATCTCTACCTAGCAACTATCGCCCTATCAGCCTAACCTCAGTCGTATGCAAAATGCTAGAGACAATCATACGAGATAAACTTACAAATCACTTAGAGGAAAACAACTTACTTAGAGACACTCAACACGGTTTTCGTAATAAACGCTCTTGCCTAACGAACCTATTAGACTTTTTAAATGACATTTTCAATGAATATGATAAGAGTAAAGCAGTAGACAAAATTTATCTAGATTTCCAAAAGGCCTTTGACAAAGTTCCCCATAAACGCTTAATATCTAAACTAAAATCACACAGAATCCAAGGCGATACCGTAAGATGGATAGAGAACTGGCTAAGAAACCGAAAACAACGCGTGGTAATAAATGGAAAATCTTCTAGTTGGACAGGCGTTACAAGCGGGGTGCCACAGGGGTCAGTTTTAGGTCCAATCCTATTCCTAGTTTACATAAACGACATAGACGAAGGCCTCTCATGCATAATATCAAAGTTTGCCGATGACACCAAAATTGCAAATACAGTACTCACTAACGCACAGACTAAAGAAATGCAAGATAATCTCGATAAATTGTCAAATTGGGCGAAAACTTGGCAAATGTCCTTCAATTCAGATAAATGTAAAGTGCTCCACATCGGACATCATAACGTAGCAGCAAACTACTCGTTAAATGGTAAGCAACTTAAAAGCGTGGATCGAGAGACAGACTTAGGGGTAACAGTATCAAGTAACCTAAAACCCAGTCAGCAGTGTACGGAAGTAATTAAGAAAGCAAATAAAACTATCGGCTTTATCGGCAGAGCATTCGAGTATAAATCTAAAGACACAATCCTCACTTTGTATAATTCCTTGGTCCGTCCCCTTATGGAGTATTGTGTTCAAGCCTGGTGCCCGTATTACCAGAAAGATATAGCAAAATTGGAACGAGTCCAACGTAGAGTTACTAAAATGATACCAAGTCTGAGAAATAAAACGTACGATGAGCGGCTAAGCGAATTAAATCTATTCCCACTGACACAACGTAGACTGAGAGGTGACTTAATCCAGGTATTTAAAATAATCAAAGGCATTGATAATATGGACTGCAACAAATATTTCACTATTGATCAATCAAACTACACGAGAGGAAACGGCTGCAAAATCATAGGCAAATCTTTTAACTCGCACGAATCAAAGAATTTCTTTTTTAACAGAGTCGTCAACTTATGGAATGGGCTTCCCCGTAATGTAATTGACTGTAACACCGTAGACAGCTTCAAACGTCGCTTAGATAAACACCTTGCGTCTAATCCCCGACTTACAATGTTTACTAATGAATAATTTTTGCCCATTACAGGTGGCAAGTTTGCCAAATTTCACCTACTTTCTATCTTTCCTATAACAAAATTTCCTTGTGGAGTATTTCTGCCAACCCCACAAGGTTCCCATTCCTGACTTTATTTCCTGTACGGCTCAGGCCGGAGGGAGTGGAGGGTGGGGAGAGAGCCTTCTACTTTGCTATCCTTACCTACGACTATCACTGGGGAGTAATTCATTCTCTACCAGTAACCTTCTAATCAGGTCACCTCGTTTGGACCGTAAGGTCTGTTGTGGTCTGTGTTTCTATGTAACTAACTCTATGTAACATACATACATACTCTCTCTCTCTCTCTTACACATACACACTCTCTCTCTCTCTCTCTTACACATACACACACACTCTCTCTCTCTTACACATACACACACTCTCTCTCTCTCTTACACATACACTCTCTCTCTCTCTCTGTCTCTTACGCATACACACACACTCTCTCTCTCTATCTCTCTCTCTTACACATACACACACACACATACATACATACTCTCCCTCTCTTACACATACACACTCTCTCTTACACATACACACACACACATACATACTCTCTCTCTCTCTTACACATACACACTCTCTCTCTCTCATAGACAGACACACACACACACATATACACACAAACTCTCTCTCTCTCTCTCTTACACATAAACACATACTCTCTCTCTCTTACACATACGCACTCACACACTCACTCTTACACATACACACACACACACATACATACATACTCTCCCTCTCTTACACATACACACACTCTCTCTCTCTTACACATACACACACTCTTTCTCTCTCTCTTACACATACACACATTCTCTCCCTCTCTCTCTTACACATACACAATCTCTCTCTCTTACACATACACACTCTCTCTCTCTTACACATACACTCTCTCTCTCTCTCTCTCTCTCTCTCTCTCTCTCTCTCTCTCTCTCTCTCTCTCTCTCTCTCTCTTACACATACACACACACTCTCTCTCATACACAGACACATATTATCTCTCTCTCATACAAATACACACACACACACACACTCTCTCTCTCTCTCTCTCTCTCTCTCTCTCTCTCTCTCTCTCTCTCGTCTCTCTCTCTCTCTCTCTCTCTCTCTCTCTCTCTCTCTCTCTCATACACATACACACACACTCTCTCTCATACAAACTCTCTCTCTCTCTCCCTCTCTCTCTCTCTCTCTCTCTCTCTCTCTCTCTCTCTCTCTCTCTCTCTCTCGAGACAACCACCTTGCCGTCGGTGAGAGAGCTTATGTGATCTGTTTGAATTTTGCTAGCTATGCTGGGGGACATTTAGTCCAGTTGGGTTACCCGTGCCAGAAAGGTAGCGTTATTAGGATCCTGACTAAGAGTTGTCAAATCTTCATGTTAATATTAAGTTTCACAACTGCTCTTCAACTGTCCTAACAAAAAAAAAAAAAAAAAAAAAAAAATCTTCATCACTTTCGATATAAGTTTTTATTGTTAAGGACCTCACCAGCTACCTTATGCCGTGTGAGAAGGGAGGCTTTGGAACCTCCTAAAACAACGCCCTTTAACGCTCACAGGTTTCGAAAGGGCTGAGATTGAAGGGATCTCAGGCGTGTGGGGTACGAGTAATGGAGATGCCTCAGGACCCCCGTAGGTATTCTCTTAGATTAATAAGCCTGACCAGCTCCCTGTGACCGTTCTTAGGTGCCTAAAGGCTCGACTGCTCTTTGGTGAGAGAGCTTTCGTGCCTCGCTGGCTGCCAGGCCAGTAAAAGATCTCGGATTAAGTCGTGGACATTTAGTTTTACTATTTGCTTTAAGTTTGGCCGCGGATGGAGGATTAGTAGGGATTAGTAGGACGACGGTTACACTTCAAGCACCCCTGTCGAAAAATCAGAGTCCCATTTACTTAGGACTCTTGTGCTGCTCAGTTGGGAGCTGCGGCACGATTGGGGCCGTCCGACCCAGGGGAGACCTTAGGGTTGGTGTGCTTGGCTCATAAGGTTTCTGTTGGCCGAACGACCGAAAACCTTCTGGAAGTAGGCGGATGAGACTTATGCGAGACCAAATCACACTACCCTTTCTTTTATATTATTGGTCTGAAATTGAATTAGAGCGAGATGACTGGTCCATCAGCAAGAAAATTTACATGTACTACATGCAAGGTGTACCGCTGGTGTGAGGACTTCAGCGGGAGGAGTGCGAGCGACCTAGACTCCTCGAGTGTCTGCGACTTTTGCAAACTCGAGGAGAGGTTGATGAAGCACATCTCACTGCTCACGAAGGAGAACAACTCCCTAAAGGAGGAAGTTCTCCGAATGGACTCGCAGAGGTGTGACTGCCATGTGAGAGACAAGGCAGTCCAAGAAGCTTCTTCACCGGAGAGCTCCACCACGGCGGTAAAGAAGAAGAAGAAGAAGAACAAGAAAAAGAACAACAACAAGAAGAACAACAAGAAGAAGAACAGCAACAATGAAGAGGGAGAAGAGACTGCAGAAGGAAAAGAGACTGCAGAAAAGTGTGATGGAAAAGAGGAGGGGAATATGGAGAAGGAAGAAAAACCCAAGAAGACAATTGAGGAGGGATTAGAGGAAAGTGAGGAATCAAATAAGAAGGAAAAGAAAATGAAGAAGGAAAAGAAGACGAAGAAGAAGCAACCTGGAGGAAGTGACGAGCCCAGCAGGAATTCAAAACACTCTCGGGTTCCTCACAAGGCATCTCGTGCTCCTACCAAGGAGAGGCCTGTGGATATACACATTATAGGTGATTCCCAGGCACGAGGGCTGGAACCCCTAATGGCAGATCGCCTTCACACTTCTGTGAAGGTGAATTGTTTGCCAGGTTGTGGCAATGCTGACCTCCGAAAGGAAGCTGAGAGGATCCAAACGTCCAGATCTGCTGTCATTGCACTCATGGTGAGTGGTAATGACATCTACCTGAGAAATGGTAGAGCAGGCATGACCGAAGGAGTCCTCTCGGATGTGCTCGGTGCAGTAGACGACTGTGGGTCAAAAACCCGCAGAAGGGTAGTTGTTGGCATGCTCCCAAGGAGAGGCCCTTTAGGGACTGCTCTGTCAAAGAACATTGCAGTAAATCAGCGCCTGGCTGATTTGTGTACTGCCGAGGGGGTGTTCTTTGTGGACCCCTACACCTCACTCTTTGGTAGAGACGACCTCTACCAGAGGGATGGCACACATCTCTCACTAAAGGGGAAAGAAGTGCTTTCCAAATTAATGGAAGACGCCGTCCGACGATGTCTCAGGAGCACTCGACCGAGCGTGGAGGAGAGCCCTCGTCGCTATGCTAGAGTGACCCCAGAGAAGACATTCGCTGAGATCCTGAAGAAGGATATCCCCAGCACTACCAAGACAATGACCAATCCGGGAAACGGAAGAGTATAGGGAGCCCTGCAGTTGGGGGTTCCCTGAAGGTTCTATTGTTCAACGCCAGGTCCATCCGAAACAAGATTTTGGAACTGCGGGCCCTCGTTGCGACAGAGGAACCCGAGATGGTGGCCATAACGGAGTCATGGTTGAGAACCTCAGACAGAGATCTTGAAGGGGAATTCGTGATTCCAGGCTACCAACTCTTCCACAAAGATAGTGAGGACAGAGGGGGTGGTGGTGTGCTGTTGTATGTAAAGAACTCCATCAAATCGATGACCTGCAACATCACATCGAACCACGAGCTCCTTGGAGTTGACCTAGAAATAGGCACTGCAAAATACAGAACCCTTCTGCTTTATAGACCCCCTGGACAACTCAATGAGATGGACAGGGACCTATACCAGTTGCTGGGTGAACTAGTGGATGGCAGGGTGTGCATCCTTATGGGGGACTTCAACACACATGTTGACTGGGAAACCAGAGAGCCCTCTGCCGAGAACACACCACTCTTGGAGTTTGTAAATGATGAATTCCTCACTCAATGGGTAAGGGAGCCAACAAGAGGTGCTAACATACTCGACTTGGTCCTCACCTCCGAGGATGACATCATTCAAGACCTCTCTGTAAATGAAGAAATAGGTGGAAGCGACCACAAGCTTATAAGATTTTCAGTTAAGGTCCCTAATATGGAGTCTGTGACCCCGGTGCATAGAAAATTAGACATGGGGAGAGCGGACTTTGCAGGTCTTCGTGAAGGCGTTGCTGAAATGGAACTAGAGGAGGGAGAGAGTGCTGATGATCTGTGGAGGTCATTCTTGTCTTCCTTCATGGAACTTCATTCGCGCTTTATTCCTCTGAAGGGAACAGGTCAGAAGTTCATTCAACCGAAGTGGTTTAATCGGGAAATCCGTAACCTACTAAGGGAGAGGAGAACTGCGTATCGTCGAGCGAAGGCATCTGGGGACTTTGACGGTCATAGAAGACTGAATCGAAACGTGAAGTCCAAAATAAGGGCGGCTAAGCGTGCTGAGGAGGTCCGTGTGGCTAGACTCTGCAAAGAGAACCCCAAGGAGTTTTTCAGTTATGTGAATGGCCGTAAACCAATCCGACGCAGGATCGGTCCCTTGGTGAATGAGGATGGAGCATTGATGCACTCTGATGCAGAAAATGCTAACCTCTTAAATGAGTACTTCTCTTCAGTGTTCTCTGAGGAGAGTGGTCCCATTCCCGAACCTTTGGACTCCTTCAGTGAGAAGTTGGAGTCAATGGTCTCCACCCAAGAAGAAATCGAGAGAAAAATAATCGAATTAAAAGCAAACAAGTCCCCCGGTCCGGATGGGTTCTTACCTAGAGTGTTGAAAGAAGTGCATGGTGAAGTATCACAGCACCTGTGCATGGTCTTCAACAGGGTAATCCAGACTGGATGCGTTCCTAGAGACTGGCGGGAGGCAGAGGTGACTCCTATCTTCAAGAAGGGAGATGCTAGCCAACCGTCAAACTACAGACCCATCAGTTTAACCTCGATAGTCTGTAAACTCATGGAGAGCATCATGGTGGACAAAATAACAGCACACTTAGAATCAAATTTGCTACTGAGGGGTTCCCAGCATGGGTTCCGGCAGCACCGGTCATGCCTCACAAATCTGGTGGAATTCTTCCATTTTGTTTTCAGTGAGCATGATCGGGATAAAGCGGTCGATGTTGTCTACTTAGACTTTCAGAAAGCCTTTGATAAGGTACCCCACCGCCGCCTCCTTCGGAAAGTGCGTGCACTGGGCATAGACGGAAATGTGGCAAATTGGATAGAGAACTGGCTAAGTGACAGACGGCAGCGGGTGGTAGTGAATGGACAGGCTTCAGAGTGGGTGCCCGTTACTAGCGGTGTTCCCCAAGGTTCTGTTCTGGGACCACTACTGTTTATCATCTATGTTAATGACGTGGATGGTGACATGGTTGCCAAGATTTCCAAATTCGCCGATGATACTAAGCTTGGTATGAATGTCGCGAAAGAAGGAAATACTACCCGCTTACAAGAAGATCTTAGGAAGATCGGGGAGTGGTCTGACACGTGGCAAATGCCATTTAACGTGAACAAATGCAAAGTTATGCATATAGGCCACAGAAACCCCCGAACAGAGTATAACCTTAAGGGCAATGCTCTCGTAAGCACTGATACTGAGAAAGACTTGGGTGTAACTATCACCAGCGACCTCAAGTTCTCAAAGCAGTGTATTGAGGCTGAGAAGAAAGCCCAAAGGATGTTAGGGTACATAAAGCGACAGTTTGGATACCGGAACAAGGAGATAGTACTTTGTCTGTACAATTCCCTTGTCCGACCGCACCTGGAGTATGCAGTCCAGTTTTGGAGTCCTTCTTACCGGAAGGATATCGCGAGATTGGAACGAGTGCAAGCCAGGGCAACCAAACTTATACCCTCTCTTAGACACAAGAGCTATAAAGATCGGTTGGTAGAACTCGACCTGTTCTCTTTGGAAACCCGGAGACTGCGTGGTCAGCTTATCGAAGTGTTTAAAATACTACGAGGCTTTGACAATGTAGACTACAGGGACATTTTCCAACTCAGTGAGGGCACAACCAGGAATCATGGCTACAAACTTGAACTGAAGCGATACAACCGTGATCTGTGTGGTAAGTTCTTTACATACAGCATCTGCGGTACTTGGAACGCGCTTCCTGCTGATGTGGTCAACAGCAACTCTGTGGATCA
Organism: Petrolisthes cinctipes; assembly: GCA_033782935.1. NCBI lineage: Eukaryota > Metazoa > Arthropoda > Malacostraca > Decapoda > Porcellanidae > Petrolisthes > Petrolisthes cinctipes. The sequence continues at coordinate 8,026 of JAWQEG010004735.1, read as the reverse complement.
GTTCAAGTCCAGATTAGACAAAGCCTTAAACCACCGTCTAGGTGTTTAAGCCGTTGTGCGAGTGTTCCTTGATGGTTTCACATGACACATTCGAGGACGGTCGCCTACTTGCGCAACTAAACCCACAGGTACCCTCTTTGTATGGATCGTAAGGTCCCCTAGGGTACTTCTTTTCCTTGTAACTCCTTGTAACTCTCTCTCTCTCTCTCTCTCTCTCTCTCTCTCTCTCTCTCTCTCTCTCTCTCTCTCTCTCTCTCTCTCTCTCACACACACACACACACACACACAGTCAGTCACAGGGAGTGGACGTGCTGACCCACAGCTCCAGACATAAATCATCACTTACCTATTTGTTTATGGATTTGAGTCAAGCTTGTGTTTAATTGGTCACATAAAAGTAAAGAAAGATAATGAGTAGAAAAGTGCAGTGAATATAAAACAACAAAGTGTAAATAACTGAGAGAAGAAAAGAGTGAATCTAGCAGTGGTAGCCAGCAGACATAACAAGTTTGAGTCAGCAATTCCTTAGGGTGAGAGATGGTACTGTACCAGGCAGCTAAACTGTAAGTAAAAAAACCAATCATGAGTCTGTTTGAAAGAAGAGAAGGAAAAAAGAAGAAGAAGGAAGAGGAGTATTGTGATTTAGTAGAGTTTGAAGATCTAAATAAAGTAATAAAAAGAGTTACGAAGTTGGAGGATGAAGTGTTGGAAATAAAAGAGGCTTTAATTGAATCAAAAAAGAGAAATGAGAATTTACTAAAGGAAATGAATAGGAAAGATATAGCATTGGAAGAGATGGCAACTGAACTAAAAACAGTAAAATCCAAAACAAATGAAATAGGAGGAAATTTAGTAGAACAGGAGAAAGATATAAACAAAATGAAACAGAAGGCAGATGTGTTGACCAAAGCCAGTCACATAGTGGAAAAGAATGAAGAAATTGAAGAGAAAATAGAACAGGCAAATGATGTAGTAAATGCATGTAAAGAAGAAATGGTTAAAACATATGCACAGATTCTAAAAGAAAAAGAAGAGATAAAAACAAACATGAAGCAAGATAAAGGAATAATGGACATAAAGAAAGAAGTAAAAGAAGTAATAAGAAAAAATGTAAGGTTTGTCAGAGAAACAATTGATATGAATAAATCAATAATAATATATGGAGTAAAAGAAGAAGAAATGAGAAATAAAATAGCTAGGGATAAAGAAGAAATGAACAAAATCACAGGTATAATGAAAACCATAATGGAAGAAGAGGAAGAAGAAGTAAAGATAGAAGAATTCCACAGACTGGGGAAATTTGAAGAAAATAAAATGAGACCACTAAAGATAATTGTACAAAGTAGTAACATGGTAGAAACTGTATTGAGAAATGCCAGGAATTTGAAGGACTCTGAAGAATGGAACAAGATACAGGTAGCCAGATGCTTAACCAAGGAAGACAGAGAAATACTCAAAGAAAAAGTGGAAGAAGCAAAATGGAAGAACAGTGAAAGAACTGAAGAAGAGGAAAGACATTTTTTCTACAGAGTAGTGGGAATGCAAGTCAAAAAATGGTGGAGAAAAAGAGATGTCAACTAGGAAAAATATACAGAAATGAAAAAATAAAAATGATATACTCAAATGTAGATGGTATTGTATCTAAATTAACTGAAATTAAAGATGTTATACAAGAAGAAAAACCACAGATAATATGCTTCACAGAAACTAAGTTAAATAATAAAATAACAAATGATGTATTTAACCTGTGTGAATACAACATATGGAGAAAAGATAGAGTAGGAAAAAATGGAGGTGGAGTAATGATTTTAACCCATAAAAATTTAAAGGTAAACCAAACAGAATTACAGGTATCAGATAAAGTTGAATTAATAGCAGTAGATATTATAACACCAGAAGAAGTAATTACTGTTGCTACATTATATATGCCACCAAAGACAAGAACATGGGATAATAATGAATATTTAGAACTAATAAATTTCACAGAGAAGAACCTCAAAGAAATGTTACAAAGGATGGAAGACAAATCTCAAAGGTTAATATTAACAGGAGACTTTAACACCAATATAGATTGGAGAAATTATGAAGCAAAGGCAACAGAAAACCAATGGAATAGTAAATTACTAGATTTAATTCAAGACTTCTTGTTAACGCAACATATTACTAATAATACAAGAATAAGAGGAACGGATGAACCATCACTATTAGACTTAATATTTACTAGAAATGAAAATGAAATTAATAATATAGAATATAAACCACCATTAGGAAAAAGTGATCATGTTGTAATAAAATGGGATTTCATAATATCATATGATATAGTAGAAGTCCAAGATAAACCAAACAAAATACAAAACTTTAAAAAAGGAAACTACAATGAATTAAAAAAGTATTTCAGAAATATTAATTGGAACGAAATGATAGACGTTGATAACATAAATGATCAATATTCAAATTTTTGCAAAATATATCAGGATGGAGTGAATAAATACATCCCAAACAAGAAACCACAAACTAACAGAATCAAACAATGGTTTAATGGCAAATGTATAGAAGCCAAGAAAAAGAGAGACACCTTATGGAACAGATTCAGAAGACATGGAAGTGAAAGAACATATAATAAATATAAAAGTGTAAGAAATGAATATACCAAGATAAGAAGAGAAGCCCAAGTGGAATACCAAAAAGATATTATTAATAAAAGTAAGGAACAACCAAAACTATTCTACAGTTACATCAAAAGTAAAACAAAAATAAAGGACAAAATTCAAAACATAATGGATGAAGGAAAAATATATACAGAAGAAAAAGAAATTTGTGAAATATTAAATACAAAATTTCAGTCGGTATTCACTAAGGAAAATGTATTCACACCAGAAGAAAATACGAACACAAACACGTATGAACTAAAAGAGTTTGAGGTGAGCAGATTAGAAATAGAGAAAGAGTTAGAAGCTGTGGATAAAACTAAAGCAAGTGGACCTGATGAAATTTCATGTTGGGTATTAAAAGAATGTGCTAAAGAACTAAGTAAGCCATTATTTATAATATTTCAAAACTCATTACAACAAGGAAAATTACCAGAAAGTTGGAAGCAAGCAAATATAGTCCCATTATTTAAGAAAGGAAATAGACAAGACCCACTTAACTATAGACCAGTATCACTAACAAGTGTAGTATGTAAAATTATGGAAAAAATTATAAGAAAAAATTGGGTTGAACACCTGGAGAAAAATGATATGATAACAGAGAGACAATTTGGGTTTAGGAAGGAAAGATCATGTGTTACAAACTTACTAAGTTACTATACGAGAATATCAGAAAAAATACAAGAAAGAAAAAGGATGGGTGGATAGTATTTACCTAGACTTTAAAAAAGCCTTTGACAGAGTTCCACACAAAAGACTTATATGGAAATTACAACATAAAGGAGGAGTGAACGGAAAACTACTAAAATGGATGGAAGATTTCCTTGAAGGAAGAAAAATGAGAACAGTACTAAGAGGGAACTATTCTCCATGGCTGAAGGTGATGAGTGGAGTTCCTCAAGGCTCAGTATTGGCACCAATAATGTTCTTAATATATATAAATGATATAGAAGTAAATAGTACAGATGGCACTTACATGAATATGTTTGCTGATGATGCAAAGGTACAAAGAACAATTAATAATGAAGACTGCTGTAAAAAGTTACAAGATGACTTGGACAAAATGGTAGAGTGGAGTAATAAATGGCAGATGGAGTTTAATGCAGATAAATGTCATGTTATAAAGTTTGGAAAAAGTGAGAAAAGACCAAATTGGCAATACAAACTTGGAAACAAAATATTAAATGAAGCAGAGAAAGAAAGAGACTTAGGGGTAATGATAAATAAGAAATTAACACCAGATGATCATATAAATGAAAAAGTGAGAAGCATGTATGCATTGTTAGCAAATATGAGAGTGGCCTTCACTTATATAGATGAAGAAATGGTCAAGAAAATAATAACATCCTTTATAAGGCCTACCTTAGAATATGCTGCAGTAGTATGGAACCCACATTTAAAGAAACATATCACTAAATTAGAAAAAGTACAAAGAGCAGCAACAAGATGGCTACCAAGTCTAAGAGAACTAAGCTATGAAGAAAGACTAAAGAAACTAAAATTACCCAAACTAGAAGAAAGACGAAAGAGAGGAGATATGATTATGGTTTACAAATGTGTCACAGAAAAAGAAAAGATAGATATAGATAACTTATGTCAACAAGGAATACCTACAATGAGAGGACACAGTAAGAAATTAATTAAAAGAAGAGGAGATAAAGATGTACAGAAATATAGCTTTCCAAATAGAGTAATAGACGAATGGAACAAATTACCAGAAGAAGTGGTGTGTGTCAAAAACATACATAACTTTAAAGAAAAATATGATAATTGTGATTTAAAATACGGGACATTACGAGCTTGACTCAATCCTGTAAAGATACAAATAGGTAAGAACAAATAGGTAAGAACATACACACACACTCTCTCTCTCTCTCATACAAACACTCTCTCTCTCTCTCTCTCTCACACACACACACACACATACACACACACACTCTCTCTCTCTCTCATACAAACACACTCTCTCTCTCTCTCTCTCTCTCTCTCTCTCTCTCTCTCTCTCTCTCTCTCTCATGCACACACACTATGAATACTACTACTCCTACTACTACTACTACTACTACTTACTACTACTACTTACAATAATAATAATAATAATAATAATAAGAGAGAGAGAGAGAGAGAGAGAGAGAGAGAGAGAGAGAGAAGAGAGAGAGAGAGAGAGAGAGAGAGAGAGATGTACATTGCATCATGGATTCTGGGTATTCCCTTCACTACTCAGGAAGCCAGGGTCAGTACTTATAAAAAGAGTCCTAAAATTCGTCTTAGTTAGGTCGGAAGTCCTCGGACGTCCTAAGCAAAGACGCCACCCTCGTCTGAGAGCGAGACTTAGTTGGGACGATATCCCAAGCTGCTACTGCTAAATGTAGCGGTCAATTCATGTTAATTTATTTATTTTGAGGAAAATAAACGTTGAAAAGCTATGTAATTACTTGTTAAAATAATTTTTTCACGCTTCCTTACATTTTTTGATGAGCAATAAACAAAATAATGGCAAAAAGCAAGTGTTTATATTTACCGATATTCAAAATTTTCTGAATGTGGACGCATGCAGACGACGCCCGCCGAGATTTGTAAACATAAAGACTGAAGGGAAGAAGAGAGGCCAAGAAGAGAACACGAAGGATTACAAGAATGGATTTGTGCACATCAACACCGAAGAAAGAACGGACAAGGAAAACCAATTGGAGTCCCGACGAGACCAAATATTTGGTCGAACTGTACAAAGAACATGCTAACCTGCTGAAAGGGAGCTTTAATACAGCAGGAGTAACCCACAAGGCCAAGCAGGAAGCATGGGAGCACATTGCCAGCCACCTTCACGAGTCCTACTCTGATGGCAAGAGGACTGTGAAAGATTGCCAGAAGAGGTGGC
>JAWQEG010004734.1:20000-22500 GCA_033782935.1 Petrolisthes cinctipes | reverse complement strand
TTATGTATGTATGTGTGTATGTGTGTTATCCAAGCTGCCTTGTAGCTGCTAATTGGTAACACTGTCTAAGTCTTCCGAGAATTCTTTTTTACTGGTAACACTTTATTTAATTCAACAATTAGCAACATTGCATTATTATTTCGACACATTGCAATACTTTTGTCAACAAAAATTGCAATACTTTTATCAACACACATTGCAATACTTTTATCAACACACTGTGCAATACTTTTATCAACAAAAATTGCAACACTCTTATCAACACACATTGCAATACGCTTATCAACACACATTGCAATAATTTTATCAACACACATTGCAATACTCTTATCAACACACATTGCAATACTTTTAGCAATATTGCATTTTATTTCAACACATTGCAACACCTTTATCAACACGTTTTTTTATTCAACACATTGCAATACTTTTTAGCAACATTGCATTTTTATTTCAACACATTGCAACACTTATCAACACTATTATTTTTTCAACACACATTGCAACACTTTAATCAACACTATTATTATCATATAGTATTTCTAAATCAACAAATTGCAACATTATCAACATTGCAATATTAATAGTTTGTTTGTTATTCTAGTTTGTGCAATGATTAATTAGTAGCTGCATAGGTTAGGTTAGGTTAAGATTAGATTAAGTTAGGTTAGGTTAGGTTAGGTTAGGTTAAGTTAGGTTAGGTTAGGTTAGGTTAAGGTTAAGGTTAGGTTAGGTTAAGATTATGTTAGGTTAGGTTAAGATTAGGTTAGGTTAGGTTAAGATTAGATTAAGTAGGGTTGGGTTGGGTTAGGTTAGGTTAGGTTAGGTTAGGATGAGGTTAGGTTAGATTAGGTTATGTTGGGTTAGATTAGGTTAGGTTAGGTAAGGTTAGGTTAGGTTAGGTTAGGTTAGGTTGGGTTAGGTTGGATTGTGTTCGGTTAGGTTGTGTTAGGTTAGGTTAGGTTAGGTTGGGTTAGGTTAAGATTGAGTTAGGTTAGGTTAGGTTAGATTAAGTAGAGTTGGGTTGGGTTAGGTTGGGTTGGGTTAGGTTAAGGTTAGATTAAGTAGGGTTGGGTTAGGTTGGGTTGGGTTTGGTTAGATTAAGTAGAGTTGGGTTAGGTTAGGTTAAGATTAGGTTAGGTTAACATTAGGTTAGGATTAGATTAAGTAGGGTTGTGTTGGGTTGGGTTAGGTTAATTAGTAGCTGCGTTAGGTTAGGTTAAGATAAGATTAGGTTAAGTTACAAAAAGATAAGGTTTGGATAAATAAGGTTAGGTTACAAAAAGATTAGGTTAGATTACAAAAAGATTAGGTTTGGTTAAATTAGGTTAGGTTACAAAAAGATTAGGTTAAAACAAGATTTGATTAGGTTACAAAAAGATTAAGTTTGGTTAAATTAGGTTAGGTTACAAAAAGATTAGGTTTGGTTCAGATAAAAATTAGTTAGGTTAAGTTACAAATTGGTTAGGTTAAGTTACAAAAAGATTAGATTAATATAAGATCTGTTAGGTTAGGTTAGGTTAAGATTTAAATTCATCATTATTAATACCTCAATTTTCCTTTTATTAAGAAGTTTAGCTAAAATTATAGTTTGTGCAATAGTCTGTTTGTTTGTTTTTTAGCTGCAACATCATTTCAACACCATTGCAATATCACCATTTCAAAACCACTGTATCAACATCATTTCAACACCATTGCAATATCACCATTTTAACACTGCAACACCGTCATCACCATTTCCACACCATCATTATTATTTCAACTCTGCAACACCATTTCAACACACCATTATTATTTCAACACTGCAACACCATTTCAACACACCATTATTATTTCAAATCTGCAACACCATCATCATCATTCAACACCACTGCAACACCATTTCAACACACCATCATTATTATTTCAACTCTGCAACACCATTTCAACACCACTGCAATATGACCATTTCAACACTGCAACACCATCATCATCATTCAACACCACTGCAACACCATTTCAACACTGCAACACCATTTCATCATCATTCAACGCCACCAACACCACTGCAACATTATTTCAACACCACTGCAATTATCCCATAAACAAACATTTTACCATATCAACACCAACGCCAGAACAACACTACTGCAACACCATTTCAATCCAGCAATACCATCAACACCATTTCAAAACCCTCAACATCACCATTTCAACACCATCCTCACCATTTCAACATTACTGCAACATCATTTCAATCCAGCAACACCATTTCAACACCATCATTTCAATCCTGCAACACCACAACACCATCAATACAACACTGCAACAACACCATCAATTCAACACTGCAACACCATCAATTCCTCACCATATCAACACCCCCACAACACCATTTCTGCAACAACACCACCAATATTACTGCAACATAAGGGTCTCCAAATTCCTCTGCAGAATCGTATCTTTCACCGAATTAAAAACCACTTCAACACCATCAATTCCTCACCATTTCAACAGTGCA
>JAWQEG010004734.1:7500-15000 GCA_033782935.1 Petrolisthes cinctipes | reverse complement strand
TATGTGTGTGTGTGTAGGATAGTTGTGGGTGTGTGTGTCTGTAGGATGTCTTGTTCTGTCGGTTTGTATTCCTGAAAAAAAAGGAAGTTATAAAAAGGATATTATTGTGTGTGCGTGCGTGTGTGTAGGATATTTGTGTGTGTGTGTGTATGTGTGTGTGTGTGTAGGATATTTGTGTGTGTGTGTGTGTTATTGGTATGAAGCATTTTGTGTGTATGTGTGTGTTATTGGTATAATACTAATAATAATAATAATAATAATAATAATAATACTCACCGCTACACCTATTCTATCCAACGAGTCAAAGAAGTACGCAACGCTGTCCGTCTGTAATAAAATAAAATAAATTAATTAATACATAAATAAAGTATGTAATTACAAGGGTAAATACATATCAATATAATTTTTATTATGTATGTGGATAATGTAAATAATAAAAGTATTTTGATATTTTTACTACCTATAAATACATACATACATACATACACACTCTTACTACACATACACACACACACATCCTCTACAGACTCTCTTACTACACACATACATACATCCTCTACACATACATACATACATTCTTACTACACACACACATACATACATACTCTACACACACACACACATACATACATCCTCTATACACACACACACTCTTACTACACATATATATATATACACACACACACATCCTCTACACATACATACATCCTCTACATATACACACTCTTACTACAAACAAAAACACACACACACTCTTTCTACACACATACACACACTCTTACTACAAACAAAAACACACACAGATAATTTGACACACACTCTCTCTTTTTTACTACACATACACACACTCTCTTACTACACATACACACACATAAACACACCCTCTATACACACACACACTCTCTCTTTTACTACAAACAAACACACACACATACAAACGTAACTTACCAATTGATATTCTGCCCTTCTACTATATGCTTGCCTGATGCCAGTATCATGCCACAATGCTGTAACACTGACTACATATGTAAGGAAGGTGTGTCTGTCTAGGGGGGTGCCGGGGCCGCTGTAACCCCCTAGGTGCACCCCCCACTCGTCCCCCCGCCCCTCGTCGCCCCACGGGATGCGTAGCTTGGATCTAGCGTCTAGCAGCACCTGTTGAAAAGATGGTATGGTAGAAATAATGATAATAATAATAATAATAATAATAATAATAATAATAACAATGATGATAATAATGATAATGATAATATAATAACAGCAATATAATAATAATAATATAATAACAGCAATATAATAATAATGATATAAAATTAATTAAAATAAAAAACAACAATAATAATAAATAGAAATAATAATAATAATTATGATAATAATAATAATACTAATACTATTAATAATAATGATAATAATGATAATAATAATAATAATGATAATAATGATAATAATAATAATAATGATAATAATAATAATAATAATAATGATGATTTCAGGTCCAAATATGATAATTCAAAATTTTTATATTGCAGAATCAGAAACAGCAAGCATTAAAAATATAAAGAAGTGCATTATTTTTTTTTTAATATCAACCTTTTTTTTTAATCGGAGAATCGGAATGTAAAAATAAAAATAATAATAATAATAATAATAATAAAAATAATAATAACAATAATAATAATAATAACAATAATAATAATAAATTAATCTATAATTATCACCTTTATCACTCACCTCCACATAATAATAATAATAATAATAAAAATAATAATAACAATAAATTTACTTTTTTTCACACAAATAACAATAATAACAATAATATTACTTTACCTTCATATAATAATAATAACAATAACCTTTACTCACCTTCATACCCATAATAATATTCTTGTAAATGGTTTCTCTATAATCGTTAATTTCTTCGGGTTGAAAGTCATATCCGTGTATAATAATAATAACAATAATAATAATAACAATAATAATAAAAATAATAATAACAATAAAAATAATAAAAACAATAATAATAATAATAATAACAATAATAATAATAATAAAAATAATAATAACAATAATAACAATAAATTTACTTTCTTTCACACCAATAATAACAATAAAAATAATAATAATAACAATAATAATAATAATAACAATAACAATAAAAATAATAATAATAATAATAATAACAATAATAACAACAATAATAATAATCACAATAAATTTACTTTCTTTCATATCAATAATAATAAAAATAATAACAATAATAATAATAACAATAATATTACTTTACCTTCATATAAAAAAAAAAAAAAAAAAAAAAAAAAAAAAAAAAATAACAATAATAATAATAACAACAACAAATAAACCGTTCTCTTTACTCACCTTCATACCCATAATAATATTCTTGTAAATGGTTTCTCTATAATCGTTAATTTCTTCGGGTTGAAAGTCATATCCGTGTATAATTCTCATAATAATAACAATAATAAAAATAATAATAATAATAAATTTACTTTCTTTCACACCAATAATAATAATAAAAATAAAAATAATAATAATAATAATAATAACAATAATAAAAATAATAACAATAAATTTACTTTCTTTCACATCAATAATAATAACAATAACAACAATAATAATAACAACAATAATAAAACCCTTCTCTTTACTCACCTTCATACCCATAATAATATTCTTGTAAATGGTTTCTCTGTAATCGTTAATTTCTTCGGGTTGAAAGTCATATCCGTGTATAATTCTCATCTGTTTCAGGAAGGTCGATTTGCCGGACTCACCAGCACCTAGGAGTAGTAGCTTCACCTGGGTTGGGTTAGGGTTACATGGGTTTGGGTTGGGGTTACATGGGTTTGGTTTGGTTTGAGTGAGTGAGTTTGGGTTGGTTAGGTTGGGTTTGGATGGGGTAAGTGGTATTGTGATGGGTTGGGTTGTGTTACATGGGTTTGGTAGGGTTAGATTGGGATGGGTTGGAGTAAGTGAGTTTTGGTGAGGTTAGGTTAGGTTAGGTTAGGTTGGGTTGGGTTGGGTTGGGTTAGGTTAGGTTAGGTTAGGTTGGGTTGGGATGGAGTAAGTGCGTTTTGGTTTGGGTTAGGTTAGGTTAAATTAGGTTGGGTTAGGTTAGGTTAGGTTAGGTTAGGTTAGGTTAGGTTAGGTTAGGTTAGGTTAGGTTAGGTTAGGTTGGGTTGGGTTGGGTTGGGATGGAGTAAGTGCGTTTTGGTTTGGGTTAGGTTAGGTTAAATTAGGTTGGGTTAGGTTAGGTTAGGTTTGGGTTGGGTTGAGTGAGGATGGAGTGAGTGAGTTTAGGTTGGGTTCGGGTTAGGTTGGGTTGGGGTGAGTGAGTTTTGGGTTTGGTTAGGTTCAGTTGGGTTAGGTTTGGGTGGGTTTGGGTTGGGTTTGGGTTGGGTTGGGTTAGGTTAGGTTAGGTTACATGGGTTTGGTTTGGGTTAGGTTAGGTTGGGGTGAGTGAGTTTGGGTTAGGTTGGGACGGGATGGAGTGAGTTAGGTTAGGTTAGGTTGGGTTGTATTGTGATGTGATGGGTTGGGTTGGGTTAGGTTAGGTTGGGTTAGGTTAAATTAGGATAGGTTAAATTAGGATAGGATAGGTTAGGTTAGGTCAGGTTAAATTAGGTCAGGTTGGATCAAGTTAGGTCAGGATAGATCAAGTTAGGTTAGGTTAAATTAAGTTAGGTTAGGTTAGGTTAGGTTAGGTTACGTCAGGATAGATCAGGTTAGGTCAGGATAGATCAAGTTAGGTTAGGTTAGATTAAATTAGGTTAGGTTAAATTAGGTTAGGCCAGGTTAGGTTAAATTAGGTTAGGTCAGGTTAGGTTAAATTAGGTTAGGTCAGGATAGGCCAGGTTAGGTTAGGTTAGGTTAGGTCAGGTTAAATTAGGTTAGGTTAAATCAGGTCAGGATAGGTTAGGTTAGGTTAGGTTAGGTTAAATTAGGTTAGGTTAGGTCAGGATAGATCAAGTTAGGTTAGGTTAGATTAAATTAGGTTAGGTTAGGATAGGTTAGGTTAAATTAGGTTAGGTCAGGTTAGGTTTGGTTAGGTTACGTCAGGATAGATCAGGTTAGGTCAGAATAGATCAAGTTAGGTTAGGTTAAATTAGGTTAGGTTAGGTTAGGTTAGGTTAGTTGGAAAAGACATGAATTATTGTATTAGTATTTAGTTAAAGAATCAAGGACCCTGTGATTGTGTGTGTGTGAAATTGGAGACTTCTGATTCCTCCTGACCATGCCATGAAACACACACACACACACACACACACTCCTTCCATATATGTGTGTGAGAGAGAGAGAGAGAGAGAGAGATAATGTGTGTGTGTGTGTAGAGAGAGATAATGTTTGTGTGCGTGGAGAGAGAGAACATGTGTGTGTGTGTAGAGAGAGAGAGATAATGTATGTGTGTGTGTGTGTTTCATGGCAATATTTGAAGGACTCGTTTACCTCCAATTTTCCGACTACATCACACACACACACACACACACACACTACACACACACACACACACAGGGTCCAGAATACAAATATCAATAATATTTTCTACAGGTTAAAATTAATATTATAAATTACAAAAAAAAAAAAAAAAAAAAAAAAAATCAATAACTATTTTTTTCTACATACTAAAAAAAATTCATACATAAACATTAAAAAAAAAAAATTACCAGATTAATTTAAGCAATGTTTTGAATAATAATAATAATAATCTATCTATATTAAAACATTATATTTATTTACATTAAAATTATTATTATTAACATTGAAACTGTATTATAATTACTATATTAAATTTCTATCTACATTAAAATTATTATTAACAATTAAACTGAATAATTTTAACAAGATTAATTTTAAGCAACTATTAAAATTATTATTAACAATTAAACCGAATAATTTTAACAAGATTAATATTTCTAAGCAACAATTTCTATCTACATTATCTAAATTATTATTAACATTGAAACTATGTATATATAAATTTTTTTTTTTTGGAATGATATATATATTTTTTTTATGCTTACCTGTCTTCTGAATTTCTGTCTGTCTTTTTGTATTTCTTTATCTATTTGTTGAGATCGTGTGTGTTGCTCAAGCTGAAATAAAAATAAAAATAATAATAATAATAATAAAAGGAATTATTCATATGTTGTAAATTTATCCTGACCTGAGCTATGTAACAGACACATGTATACAGACATACGTACACATGTACTTACACATATTAAATATTAATTAATACATACGTAGCTAACACGTGTAAAATAAAGGCTACTGGTTTTATGATTAATAAATAAACTAATATGTAGGATAATAATAACCAGATTCTCGCTAACACTCGTAAGGGAACACAAGTATTTTCAGACGTACTCCTAATTTTTGGTTATAATTTAATAGATTATGATTGGATTAATAAACACAAAAACCCAACTTGTGTTTATGATTCATCCACTATTGACACTAAGTATAATTCATTGTTTACCCGTTATCAGATCCTACAACTCCGAGGATATTCTACAAACAACTTAATTACAACTCCAACAACGTGAGTAACACAACAAACTAAATAACCTACAAACAAACGGTTACACCTAATCTAATTTAACATATCCTGAACTAAGCTAACCAAACCTGACCTAACCTAACCTAACCTGACCTAACCAAACCTAACCAAAATTAACCTAACCTGACCAAACCTAACCTAACCTAACCTAACCTAACCAAACCTAACCAAACCTAACCTAACCAAACCAAACCTGATCTAACCTAACCTAACCTAACCAAAATTAACCTAACCTAACTAAACCTAACCTAACCTGATCTACCCAAACCTAACCTAACATAACCAAAATTAACCTAACCTGAACTAACCAAACCTAACCTGATCTAACCTAACCTAACCAAACCTAACCTGATCTAACCTGACCAAACCTAACCTAACCTAACCTAACCTAACCTAACCTAACCTAACCTAACCAAACCTAACCAAAATTAACCTAACCTAACCTAACCTAACCTGACCTAACCTAACCTAACCAAACCTAACCTAACTAAACCTAACCTAATTTATATATGGAAATAATAATAATAATAATATCGCATAATTATACACTATATTTTATGTTATATGCAAATAGTTTTTATAAATATAATCAATTAATTCATAAATAAATATATATATATAAACAATTCCTTGTATTTATTGATATATAACTAATAGATTATATATTTATATATGAATATATTTAATAATGATAAATAAATAAATAAACAAACAAACCTTTTTCAAAATACGAAAATAATTATCAAAAATAAACAATATCTTACAATTTAAAAACAATATCTATACATTTATTGATATATAACTAATACATCATACATTCATACACGTGTATATGTATGTATAAGTAAACAATAACATAGAAAAATAAATAAACAAGTCTTTTCAAAATATGAGAAAATAATTATCAAAAATAAACATTATCTTACATTTTAAAAACAATATCTATACATTTATTGATACACAACTAATACATCATACATTCATACACGTGTATATGTAAACAATACCTTAGAAAAATAAATAAACAAGTCTTTCCAAAATGAGAAAATAATTATCAAAAATAAACAATATCTTACATTTACCAGAATATCTATACATTTATTGATACACAACTAATACATCATACATTCATACACGTGTATATGTAAACAATACCTTAGAAAAATAAATAAACAAGTCTTTCCAAAATGAGAAAATAATTATCAAAAATAAACAATATCTTACATTTACCAGAATATCTATACATTTATTGATACACAACTAATACATCATACATTCATACACGTGTATATGTATGAATATGTAAACAATACCAATTATAACATAGACAAATTAATAAACAAGTCTTTTGAAAATACGACCTTTCCCAAATCAACCAAAAATATCAATTACAAACAATATCTATACATTTATTCATACATAACTAATACATCATACATTCATACACGTGTATATGTATGTATAAGTAAACAATACCTCCTCTGGTGTCCATACCGCCCGTAAACAACAAGCACAACTGAGCTTAGCCACCCGTGACATCATGCCCCCTCCACCACTACATACACACTGAAGAAAACGGGAAATAAACCTGAATATATATATGTATAAATGATAGTCAGTGTTGCCAGATGCTCAGTGTTGCCAGATGCCTTTGGTCTCCTTGTCGAAATTTCCCCAACTTCCTTAACATCAGAATTTCCCTTTATTTTACCTAGTTTTTCTAATTTAATCTACACTCTTTCCATTTTTTTCCCTCCACCACTACATACACACTGAAGAAAACGGGAAATAAACCCGAATATATATATGTATAAATAATAGTCAGTGTTGCCAGATGCCGTTGGTCTCCTTGTCGAAATTTTCGGTAAATTTACAGAAGAACTGGGTTCACTATATTGTGTATTTTAGTATCATTACCCACT
>JAWQEG010004734.1:0-2500 GCA_033782935.1 Petrolisthes cinctipes | reverse complement strand
AAGGACAGTAAACACCAAGGAAATAGAAGGAAAGGAGGCACAGTAAACACCAAGGAAATAGAAGGAAAGGAAGGACAGTAAACACCAAGGAAATAGAAGGAAAGGAGGGACAGTAAACACGAAGGAAATAGAAGGAAAGGAGGCACAGTAAACACCAAGGAAATAGAAGGAAAGGAGGCACAGTAAACACCAAGGAAATAGAAGGAAAGGAGGGACAGTAAACACCAAGGAAATAGAAGAAAAGGAGGGACAGTAAACACCAAGGAAATAGAAGGAAAGGAGGGACAGTAAACACCAAGGAAATAGAAGGAAAGGAGGGACAGTAAACACCAAGGAAATAGAAGGAAAGGAGTGACAGTAAACACCAAGGAAATAGAAGGAAAGGAGGGACAGTAAATACCAAGGAAATAGAAGGAAAGGAGGGACAGTAAACACCAAGGAAATAGAAGGAAAGGAGGGATAGATGAAAGGGAGTGGTGTGTGTGTGTGTGTGTGTGTGTGTGTGTAATGGAGAAGATTAAATTAATTATCTACAATTGGAGAGAGAGAGAGAGAGAGAGAGAGAGAGAGAGAGAGAGAGGAGAGAGAGAGAGAGAGAGAGAGAGAGAGAGAGAGAGCTAAATATGTATTAATTAAGAGAGAGAGAGAGAGAGAGAGAGAGAGAGAGAGAGAGAGAGAGAGAGAGAGAGAGAGAGAGAGAGAGAGAGAGAGAGAGAGAGAGAGAGAGAGAGAGAGAGAGAATGTGTGTGTGTGTGTCTGTAGAGAGAGAGAGAGAGAGAGAGAGAGAGAGAGAGAGAGAGAATATATACTTGTTGGTGTGTAAAGAAGTAGATATGAAAAACCCGGAAGAGAGGAATTAAGGATTCAATGAAGAATTATTTAGGGAGAATTTTGATTCCTCCTGACCATGCCACGAAACACACACACACACACACACCTATATGGAAGGAGCTACACACACACACACACTCCTTCCATATAGGTGTGTGTGTGTTGTGTGTGTGTGTGTTATGATGACTGTGTGTGTGTGTGTGTGTTGGGTGTGTGTGTAGCTCCTTCCATATAGGTGTGTGTGTGTGTGTGTGTGTGTAGCTCCTTCCATATAGGTGTGTGTGTGTGTGTGTGTGTGTGTGTAGCTCAATCCATATATGTGTAGTGTGTGTGTGTGTAGCTCCTTCCATATAGGTGTGTGTGTGTGTGTGTGTGTGTGTGTGTAGCTCCTTCCATATAGGTGTGTGTGTGTGTGTGTGTGTGTGTGTGTGTGTGTGTGTGTGTGTGTGTGTGTTTCGTGGCAATATTTGAAGGACTCATTTACCTCCAATTTTCTGACCAAATCACAGTAACTTTAAAGTGAGTAAGGCCATTCATAAACCAACTCTCTCTCTCTCTCTCTCTCTCTCTCTCTCTCTACACACACACATATTCTCTCTCTCTCTCTCTCTCTCTCTCTCTCTCTACACACACACACATATTCTCTCTCTCTGTCTGTCTGTCTGTCTGTCTGTCTCTCTCTCTCTCTCTCTCTCTCTCTCTCTCTCTCTCTCTCTCCTCTCTCTCTCTCTCTCTCTCTCTCTCTCTCTCTCTCTCTCTCTCTCTCTCTCTCTCTCTCTCTCTCTCTCTCTCTCTAAGGAAAGGAGAGACAGGGAGAAGGTGATAGAAGGAAATGAGGGACAGGAGAAGGTGATAAAGAGGTGTGGAAGGAAATAGAAGGAAAAGTGGGACAGGGAGAAGGAAATAGAAGGAAAGGAGGGACAGGGGGAAGGAAATAGAAGGAAAGGAGGGACAGGGGGAAGGAAATAGACAAATGGAATAGTTAATGGTAAAAATTAAACATTTTCTATGACATATTCAGTTAGCAAGAAAACGGAATTATAGAATGGATGGACTATTTTATTTTAAATCCACAACAACAAATAGAAGGAAAGGAGGGACAGGGAGAAGGTGATAGAAGGAAAGGAGGGATAGGGAAAAGGAAATAGAAGGAAAAGAGGGATAGGGAGAAGGAAAGAGAAGGAAAGGAGGGACAAGGAGAAGGAAGGAAATAGAAGGAAAGGAGGGACAGGGAGAAGGTGATTGAAGGAAAGGAGGGACAGGGAGAAGGTGATAGAAGGAAGGGAGGGACAGGGAGAAGGTGATAAAGAGTTGGGGAAGGAAATAGAAGGAAAGGAGGGACAGGGAGAAGGAAATAGAAGGAAAGGAGGGACAGGGAGAAGAAATAGACAAATGGAATAGTTAATGCTAATAAACAAACATTTTCTATGACATATTCAGTTAGTAAGAAAACGGAATTATGAAATGGATAAACTATTTTATTTTAAATCTACAACAACAAAACTACAAAACCAACAATAATTATTTCATGAGAGATTTTAATTAATTAATGTTGATATTCCCCAAACCATTATAATTAGTTATAGCTTAATATAGTTATGTATGTTAATTATAATACGTTATTAATACTAATTTATCTACTAAAAATTAATTAATTATTGTGTATAAA
>JAWQEG010004733.1:0-32902 GCA_033782935.1 Petrolisthes cinctipes | reverse complement strand
AAGGAAAGAGAAGTGGGAGGAAAGAGGTAGAGACAGTAAGAGGTTGGAAGGAAGGAAGGAAAGAGAAGAGAAAAAAAGGAAGGGAAGGGAAGGAGAGAGGAAGAGATACTGGAGAGGGAGAGAAGGAGCAGACGTAATGAAGAGGAGAAGGAGGTGGGAGGGAAGGAAAGGGGGTATTGGGTGGGGGGGGAGGTGGGTAACTAAGAAGGATAAGGAATAAATTGTGAAGGAAGAAGGGGAAGGGGTGTAGGGGAGGGGCGGGAAGGAGAATCATTTGGGGGGGGGGTAGTGGAGGAAAGGAGAGAAAGGAGTTGGGGGGGGGGGGAGTAGGAAGGTGGGGTGTGTGGAAGGGATTGTTGTTGTTGTTATTGTTGTTATTTTTATTTTTATTATTATTATTATTATTATTATTATTATTAATATTGTTAGATTTTAATATAATTACATATACCTTTTACTTGTGTGTGTGTATATGTGTACAACTTTGTGTGTGTGAGAGAGAGAGAGAGAGAGAGAGAGAGAGAGAGAGAGAGAGAGAGAGAGAGAGTGTGTGTGTGTGTGTGTGTGTATGTGTGTGTGTGTGTGTGTGTGTGTGTGTGTGTTCCCCTGCCAGCCAAGATTTCCCTCCATTCACTTCTTTGCTCGGGTCTCTAGCTTTCCCCTCCCTCTCATTGTCTTTCTAATCCCCTCTTTCAGCTCCCCTCCTTACCCTCTCCCTCACTCTCCTTCCTCTGTTTCTTTCCTTGCTCCCCTTCCTTCCTCCCTTTCTCTCTCTCTCTTCCCCTCTGTTTCTTTCCTTGCTCCCCTTCCTTCCCCTTTTTCTCTCTCTCTCTTCCCCTCTCCCTCACTCCTTCCTCTGTTTCTTGCCTTGCTCCTCTTCTATCCCTTCCTTCCCCCCCCCCCTCTCTCTCTCTCCTTTCCCTGTTCCCCTTCTCTCCTTCCCTCTCTCTCTCCCCTTCCCCTGTTCCCATTCTCTCCTTCCTCTTTTTCTTGTTTTGGTCTCACTCTCTCACTCCTTCCCTGACTCCCACTCTCCCTCTCTCTCTCTCTCTCACTACTTCCTTTTTCTTTCTTTGCTTTGTTTCCTTTCTCACTGCTGTCTCCCTTTTTTTCTTTTCATGCCTCCACTCTCTCTCTCTCTCTCTCTCTCCTTCCTTCCCCTCTCCCACTTTTCACTCTGTTATTTTGGTTCTGCCACTCCTTCCTTCTTCTCTAGCCAGCCTCTCTCTCTCTCTCTCTCTCTCTCTCTCTCTCTCTCTCTCTCAAACAACATTCACCTCCTTCTCCAGCCCCTCTGTATGTCTCTCTCACCTTCCCTCACTCTAACTTCCATCCAATCCCTCCCCCTTCACCCCCTCCCCTCTTCTCTCCATCTCTCTCCCCTCTCCCCCCCCCTCCACCACCCCTTCCGTTCCCAACACTTAGACGCGGCAAGAAATGTAATTCTGGAAGAGATTTTGACCCTTTCTACGCCTCTCTCTCTCTCTCTCTCTCTCTCTCTCTCTCTCTCTCTCTCTCTCAGAATAGGTATAGATTATGTATTTATTCAACTCTCCTTTATAAATTCTATTCTCATTTTCCCATATGAGTTTCGGTCAGAGGGAGTGGTGGGTGGGGAGGAGCCTTCTTGTTTGCTATACTTTCCCTCATCCTATTGTACTTGTTATCAAAAACCAAACATCCCCACAAGAACCATTAGGTCTGTTTCTGTTCGAAGGTCAATGTGTTCCTTTGTACGTAATTAATATATATGTGTTTTTTTTATATATGTTTAATTAAAAGTATATCTTCCTCATTTTGTCAATCAGTCACGACTTTTCTCAAAATATCTTTCTCCCTCTTCCACTGCTTATTTAATTTTATTCCTCTTATTTATTTTCTCTCTCTTTCTTCCTCTGTCTCACTCTCTAATCCTTTTGCTTCATCTCTAATCATACACTCACTCTCCCTCACTTCTTTTTTCCTCCTCTCCTTCACTTACTCTATCCCCTTCTCCTTTCTTTACTCAATTTCTCTCTCCCTCCATTCCTCTCTCGCTTTCCCTCCATCTCTCTCTTTACTTCTTTCATATATTCTTTCGTTCTCTCTCGTTCCTCACTTATTCCATGTTCCTCCTACTCGCTTTATGGCAATCATATCTCTCTCTCTCTCTCTCTCTCTCTCTCTCTCTCTCTCTCTCATATATGTATATATAAAATATATTGTCGGCATTACCACACTTCATTGCGTTATTGTGAGTAATTTCGTTCCTTATATCTTTATTTCCCTGTTTCTGTTTTTTTAATTTCCTATGTGACATATTTTTGAATAGTTTTCCTCGGGATTGATTGATTGATTGATTGTTTGTTTGATATTAGGCGCCGCAACAGCGAGGTCATATAGCGCTAGTAAAAGGTGATAGAGAGGTGTGACAGCAAGCAAGAAGGAAATAGAAAGAAATAAGGGACAGTTGAAAGATTGAAAGCTAGTGGCTATGGCCGAAAGGGCGCCAAAACTCTTAAAATATTGCCCATATCACTACAGGCAATATATACCATCTACGTTGGTTTTCCTCGGATATATATTTTTCTTCTGCTCTTAATTTTTCTCGTTGTGGTGGTCTGTGGTTTGTGTCGGAGGAATCAACTTTACTCACTGACTACGAGGCTATCCGTCTATCAGCAGTGGGTCGTGGGTTCGAATCCAGGTAGAAGCAGCTGGCGACAAGAGTACCGACCTCCTTTTATTTCCTTCTATCTCCCTCCCTTCCTTTCTCATTCACTACCGTATATATTTTTTTCTCTATTCTTACTCTTCCTCATCTCTTACTCTTATATTTAGTAGTGGGTTTTCCATTTTCTCTATTTCCTCTTTCTCCTCTTTTTTAACTTAGTTTCCTTCCTCGGTTTTCTTAAATTATGTTCTAATTTCCTTCCCTGGTGTCACGAGTCAGACATAATACTCGTGACGTAATTTGAATTACAGAGAGTTGGAAGATTCCATACTGGAGAATGTTCTAGAGTAGGGGAATATTCCATGACACAAAGGAGGTAGGAGTGGGTTCATGTAGGGTGCAGCTAGTCTTAATCTGCAGGTACTGGATTAGTAGCCAAAATTAGAAAAGGGTCAGGAAGGCCGGGTTCCAACTGAATTGCCACATTCAGTCATATAGGTGTTCGTACATTAAGTACATAATGTATTAATAGTTATGCTACCAGGGTAACTTATGGTATTGCAAATGATCGTGAAGTGGAGGGAAATCATTGGGAATTAATAATACGCCATAGGTAAATTGCAATTGCAGGTATAACTAAGGAATGAGAGGGTACAATGTAAATCGTAGCCAATTAGGACAAACGAACACAGATAGGAGGAGGAGTCAGTAGAAATTTTGAACTTCCAGCCTCTAGTCAATTTTGGAAATATAGGTCAGTTGGAACAGGACACTTGAAGGAAGGACACACTCGTCAGCTTCCCTTACCTAGATTAATCCTCCACGTGTTGAGTGGGGAAGGATCAACGTAGACGCCGAATTCGTTGGATATTACCACGATTCCAAGGCTTTACAGTTGTATACTGGCCAGTTGCATCGACGGTGGTTCAGTAAGTGAATTAAGGTGAGGGGAGCTGGATCTTTGAAAATTACGAGTGTGTTGTGAGACTCTAAATTATTCCCAAGTGTGAGACATTAAGAAATATTCCAACTCGCGTAACAATTGATAGAATTACTACAAGTGTTAACGTAACCTAGACTATCGTCACGTATACGAACGAGACGTAGCGAGAGCGAGTAGCTAGTTAGCGTGGCGTGAGTGTGTGTGTGTGTGAAATTAATTTATTCATGTTGGCATACTGGAGTTGAATAAATATAGAAAATTTGCAATTGGTTGTTTAAATGCACCAGTAGATTTGTTATCTATATAAATACATATATATCGGGAAGAACCCTTAACATAAAAATTTATTATGTGCGTGATGATTGAGGCCTAAACGGGGAGTTAACCCTGAGTACTTTCTTCGCTGCAGCCAACCAACGAAGATCATAAATTAACCGGGCAAGGTAAGTTGTAATTGCCATATTATAAATTACATTATCTATCATTCTCACATCACCGTCACATATTGGCGCCCGAACAGGGACCTGAGCGTTGTATTAACTCCAGTCACACACACGCACACTTTCGCGAGTAGATAGTCATAACTGTCCAGAAATTAAGGCAACCGAAACGATAGAAAATAAATTAAAAATGTCTACCGTACAAGAATTATTGGGAGAGGCTCAACTATTGGGAATTGAAGGTAAGGCCGAACTTCAAGTGTACGTTAAGACCCGCCAAGAAGAAGAAAGACTTGAAAGGGCGGCCATAAGAGAAAATGAAAGAGAACAGAGAGAGCAAGAAAAATTGAAATGGGAACATGAAAAGGAAGTATTGGAACTGCAATTACGTGCGAGTGAAAATCAAAGTGCGAGTGGAAGTAATGTCGCAAGCTCAACCACCGTGACCCCAAGGTTACAGCTGTCAAAATACGTAGAGGGAGACGATATCGAGCCGTTTATTGAGCGATTCGAAATGGTTGCAGACACGTATAGATTAGATAATGATATAAAGAAGCTCGAGTTCATTAATTTATTCGATGGAAAAGCACTTAGTATTCTCCACCGACTCGATAGTACCGCCAGAGATTACGAGAACCTGAAAAAGGCTTTATTACAGGCGTATGGGTTGACGGTCGATGACGCTAGGAATCAGTTCTGGCGTGCATCCTTACAGGATAAGGAGACTGTTGCACAGTTTAGTGCACGTCTGACCAGTTACCTGGATCAGTGGTTGGAGAAGGCCGAAACACCTAAGACGTTGGAGGGGGTAAAAGACTTGTTGCTTCGTACACAGCTGGAGAAGTCTTGCCCTCCAGAATTGTCGGCTCAGCTGAAAACCAACAAGGTGAAAACGTTGCAAACGATGGTGGATATGTCCGACGCTCATTTTACCTCGTATGGTTACCATACGCGGATTCAGTATAATAAGAAAATTAATCAGTCGAATAAGCCTTCTCAGAACTCTGCTGTTTCATATAACCAGTCGAGTAAAAATCAGTCACAGCAGCAGAGTCAAATTGTTCGTCTGCAACCTAAACCTCATTTTAATCATACCCAGAAACAAGGTAATAATCACTATTCGCAGCAGTCCAATCAGTACCGTTACCAAGGAAAAAGTAACTGGAAAAATAGTAATAACCACGGTGGAAATAAAGGTTATTATCAGCGATCGGCAGCTGCAACACAGGGTGAACCACAGTATTCACCTGTGGTGGTTCAACCTAGTGTAGAACCACGAGTGCCTCAGTCGGTTCACGAACCTCATCAATTGTGACTAAACGCGACAGGAGTCTCGAAAGGTAAGTCTGGTTTTCATATTTGTCCGGGAATTGTTAACGGGATATCTGTTGAAGTCTTTCGAGATAATGGGTCATCGGGGTGTTGTGTCGCTGATGGTTTAGTTGCTTCTAATGATTTTACAGGGGAGCAGGTAACTATCACTATGATTGATGGTACCAGGAGGCTCTATCCTCTTGCTAATGTTGCAGTGGAGAGTCCATTCTATACAGGCCAGGTAATTGCAGCAGTCATGCAAAATCCTGTGTCAGATTTGGTAATAGGAAATATACCAGGGGTTAAGAACGCATGTTCAGTGGAAATTTCCACACAGACTGGTGCAGCTGCTGTAACCAGGGGTATGGCGCATGCAAAGAAAACAGTTGTTCCACTTCAGGTGACAACTGCCGCCGACCTCGTCAATTGCGAGGATGTAATTGCAGAGCAAGCAAGTGACCCTTCATTGGCACTTGTTCGCAAGCAGGCACTTGAGGGTGAGAGTAGAGATCGACATGGTATTGTAACCAGTTATGTCAGGAGGAGAAACAGGTTTTACCGACGTACAGTAAACCCCGATGGGGAAGAGAGGGTTCAGTTTCTCGTACCAGAGAAATACCGACAGGCTGTGTTTACCCTGGGTCATCATGCTATATTAGGGGGTCATATGGGGATGAGGAAAACAATTGATAGGATTCAGTCTCATTTCTATTGGCCAGGTATGGGGAGAGAGATAGGGAGATTGTTGAGGTCATGTGACGTTTGTCAGAAAACGTGTGACAGGGGTCGGGTGAAGCCCGCACCTCTTAATCCTCTACCGCTTATCTCAGAGTCATTTGAGAGAGTAGCGGTTGATATTGTTGGACCGATTATTCCGAGGGCTACGGACGGTGCCAAGTATATTCTTACCTGTGTGGATTTCGCGACCAGATGGCCTGAAGCAGTGCCTCTGCGTGATATTGAAGCCACTACAGTGGCTGAATCCTTGTTGGATATATTCTGTCGTGTCGGCATACCAAAGCAGGTATTGTCCGATCGAGGCAGTCAATTTACCTCCGCGATGATGGAGGAATTGTGGAGATTACTCTCAGTTAAAGGGTTGAGGACAACACCTTATCATCCAATGTGTAATGGGTTGTGTGAGAGGTTTAATGGTACTCTCAAGAAAATGTTGAGGAGGATGGCAGTAGAACAACCTAGGGAGTGGTCCAGGTATATCTCGCCACTACTGTTCGCGTATCGCGAAGCACCTCAGGCATCGTTGCAATTTAGTCCATTCGAGTTAGTGTATGGTAAACCTGCTCGAGGACCACTTCAGGTTCTACGTGAACTTTGGGACGATGAGGAATCGGATCCCGTGGTGAAAACCACTTATTCTTATGTAATTGATTTGGCAGAACGATTACAGCAAATCTGCGAGATTGCAAAGCAGGAGTTATCTAAAGCAAAGGAGGTTCAGAAGTCCTACTATGATAGGAAAACTAAGCTCCGAACGCTACAGGTAGGGGGGAAGTGTCTCGTTCTGTTACCAACAGCTCATAATAAGTTGTTGGCTCAGTGGAAGGGTCCCTTTGAAGTAGTCAAGAAGGTGAATGACCTTAACTACATAGTTAAAATCAAAGGTGAAGCCAAGCGGTTCCATATTAATATGCTTAAGGAATATTACACCACCCAACAGGGGTGTACTTCCATTGTTACCACATTTGGGGCAGGCTGTTGTAACATCACGTCAGAACAGAGTGAAGTGTTAAGTCTAGTCCGTGGTCATTTTTCCCCAGCAGTAGACATGGTTAGCGCTGCTGTGGTAATTCCCGAGGGTGACGAGGGATATACTCCCCAGACGGCTGAAGCTCGTCAAGGTGAGACAGTGGCTGAGGTCTCCGTTTCGGAGAATTTAAGACCAGACCAGCTTGCAAGAGTCAATGCGGTACTGGCAAGATATTCACGTGTGTTCTCTGACAGGCCTGCTGTTGCCAACGTAGCCTGTCATGAGATTCAGCTTACGAGCGACACACCAGTGAGGGTGAAACCATATACTATTCCTGTACGGCTGATTGATACAGTACGTAAGGAAATTAATGACATGGAAGCAGTTGGTATCATGCGAAGATCGACCGGCAGAATTATCCTCCGGGTCAAATTGCTCGTTAATTAGTGTTAACCGAGTAAATATTCATGCGAAGATCGACCGGCAGAAGTATCCTCCGGGTCGAATTGCTCGTAATTGTTACCTCTCCGAGCGCAACGAGCACGAGTCTTATGCGACTCAGATCAAGGGGTTTCCTAGAATTGGGGAAAAATCCGATGTTATATGTATTGTATTTTGTGCAACTTATCCAAGACACGGATTCTAGCGGTTTACTCTGATCCAAGGCTCGGATAATTTACTAATATATATATTGCCTTCCAGAATATTATTGCATTATTTTGTGTAACCTTATCCAAGACACAGATTCTAGCGGTTTACTCTGATCCAAGGCTCGGATAATTCACTAATATATGTATTGCCTTCCAGAGATATTGTTACATTTCCTACATATTATGTAACAAATACACAATGCATTACATACACCACACTTATATATTGCTTAAATGTGTACAAATTGTACTGAGCAGAAATTACCAGGTACATTCATTCTTGTCTCGGAGTTTCTTCCTAAGATTGAAAAGCTAAAGTAACTGTTGGGAGTTTTCCACTCATTGGCAAAAATGAACACGTAACTGGTGATAGTAATTAACACATACAAGAATAAGTGAAGTGTGGATGAATTGTTATTGTAATAGTTATACATGCAAAGGCGTTGTTACCACTTCACGAATCTATTAAACATTGCATAGAGCAATGTCTCTTTGTGTGGGCGAATGTCACGAGTCAGACATAATACTCGTGACGTAATTTGAATTACAGAGAGTTGGAAGATTCCATACTGGAGAATGTTCTAGAGTAGGGGAATATTCCATGACACAAAGGAGGTAGGAGTGGGTTCATGTAGGGTGCAGCTAGTCTTAATCTGCAGGTACTGGATTAGTAGCCAAAATTAGAAAAGGGTCAGGAAGGCCGGGTTCCAACTGAATTGCCACATTCAGTCATATAGGTGTTCGTACATTAAGTACATAATGTATTAATAGTTATGCTACCAGGGTAACTTATGGTATTGCAAATGATCGTGAAGTGGAGGGAAATCATTGGGAATTAATAATACGCCATAGGTAAATTGCAATTGCAGGTATAACTAAGGAATGAGAGGGTACAATGTAAATCGTAGCCAATTAGGACAAACGAACACAGATAGGAGGAGGGAGTCAGTAGAAATTTGAACTTCCAGCCTCTAGTCAATTTTGGAAATATAGGTCAGTTGGAACAGGACACTTGAAGGAAGGACACACTCGTCAGCTTCCCTTACCTAGATTAATCCTCCACGTGTTGAGTGGGGAAGGATCAACGTAGACGCCGAATTCGTTGGATATTACCACGATTCCAAGGCTTTACAGTTGTATACTGGCCAGTTGCATCGACGGTGGTTCAGTAAGTGAATTAAGGTGAGGGGGAGCTGGATCTTTGAAAATTACGAGTGTGTTGTGAGACTCTAAATTATTCCCAAGTGTGAGACATTAAGAAATATTCCAACTCGCGTAACAATTGATAGAATTACTACAAGTGTTAACGTAACCTAGACTATCGTCACGTATACGAACGAGACGTAGCGAGAGCGGAGTAGCTAGTTAGCGTGGCGTGAGTGTGTGTGTGTGTGAAATTAATTTATTCATGTTGGCATACTGGAGTTGAATAAATATAGAAAATTTGCAATTGGTTGTTTAAATGCACCAGTAGATTTGTTATCTATATAAATACATATATATCGGGAAGAACCCTTAACATAAAAATTTATTATGTGCGTGATGATTGAGGCCTAAACGGGGAGTTAACCCTGAGTACTTTCTTCGCTGCAGCCAACCAACGAAGATCATAAATTAACCGGGCAAGGTAAGTTGTAATTGCCATATTATAAATTACATTATCTATCATTCTCACATCACCGTCACACCTGGTTCCATCCCTTCTCCTTTTTTTCTCTCTCACTGAGCCCGACTTTATTATTCTTCCCTTTTATTCTTTTTTCTGCTTTATCTTTTTTTGTTTTTCTCCCAAGATTAGTTTATTTTTGTGTATTTGTTTACTTTGAGTTTGTCTTGTTTTTTTTTTTTTGTGTTTTTGTCTTATCAATGTCATGTTTGTTTGCTGTATGTTCATTGGCTATAGTCTCTCTCTCTCTCTCTCTCTCTCTCTCTCTCTCTCTCTCTCTCTCTCTCTCTCTCTCTCTCTCCGATGAACACAATTACTGAGTCTAGCCTTAGTGGAAAACACACCCATTGTCAGCACAGAGAGTGGACTGAGGGAGTGGGGAGGGAGGAGTAAAAGAGTGAGGGGAGAGGGGTGAAGGAGTGGGAAGAAAGATATAACAGAGAGAGAGAGAGAGAGAGAGAGAGAGAGAGAGAGAGAGAGAGAGAGAGAGAGAGAGAGAGAGAGAGAGAATGTGTGTGTGTGTGTGTGTGTGTGTGTGTGTGTGTTTCATATATACTTGAGAGGAAAAGGAAAGTGTAGCAAAGATGATGGATGGCCTTAAGGGGATAGTATACTTTTTTTGATAGATTGGAGAGCCTTAATTCCTCCAAAGTATGCCAGGAAACAGACCCAGATGATGAAAAACAATGGTATCCTGTTGCCTGGAATAGTTGGAAGGAATCATTTGCTCCAGATTTACCATGCACCCAAATCAATGTGCTGTATAATCAATGTGCTGTATATATACCCCCTTGACCCAACCACTACTCCCTCATCTCAGTACAAGTAAGTCCACACAACACTGAGGAGGAGAAAAGACAGGCTATGAATTTGTGTCTTGCTAGATAATGAGGAAACTTTCAATCTACCTCTACGTTAAACTAAATGGAACTGGTTAAAAAACAATATCGTTTGAGGAGGAAACTTTATTGACATCGTTTTCCCTATATACTGCTTCATCAAGTCAAATTTATATTCAAAGTGATCTGTACCACCTCGACTTGAATATTTCTATTGATGGGTTGTCCACTACTGTACTTCTGCTGGTAGGACCGAAAGTCAGGCTTTACAGATCATGTTTTGTGAAGAAGATATTTAATGTATCACTTTGGTAACGCTTCAGTTATAGAACTTTCACCGATATATCGCACTGCCGTTTAACCCGAAACCACGATGGTTGCAATTGTTTTTAAATTTACGAAGAATTTTGAAAACCTGTATCAACAGACCACGCAAACGCTCGTCTCTAAGGGAAAGACTGAAGGTTTGTTGAGAAGGGATGCGTAAATGCAGACCTTACAATAATTCCTGCACCTGCCTAAGGAAGTGTTTGGTCAGTGTGCAACTGAAGATTAAATAAACAACAAGTGGACCTACGCAGGTTAATGTATACCAGAGGAGCAAGAGGCGATCAAAGAGAAAGGACTTGTTGTGGTGAGTGTGGATGAAAGCTGTCTCTCCCAGTATGTATATCACTAATTTAGATTGTGAAAGAGACTAAGGCTGGGGATAGAGATGGGATTTGGACTGAGGGAGGGAGGAAGATACACAGAGATGTTTGGGGGGGAGTGAGAAAGAAAGAAAAAAAAAAACGTTGAGGTGGAATGAAAGAAGAGAACAGTACTGAAATTTTGAGGTCAGGGCAAAGGTAGGAAAGAGAGAGTGTGTTGAAGGAAATGTGGTGGATGGGGAAGGATGGAGATAGGGAGAGATGGTAATTAATTAATGGTTTGATGGAACATAGAGTGAGGATAGAATATAGTGAGGATAGAGATGAAGGAAGGGTGATGTAGATGAAGGGAAGAAACGAGAGATAGTAATGGTGGACGAGAAAGGATAGTAACGCAAGCACGAGGAAGATGGCAAGGAAGAGGAACAGGAGAGGGAGGTAGGAAGGAAGGAAGGGAAGGGAAGGAGGAGCACACAAGCAAGAAGAGGTACAAAGTAATCGTATGCATTAGAATAAGAAACAGTGCAGAACAATACAAAGGCATGTGAAGCTCTACGAAACTATACACAGTTACAGTTGCCGGTGGTACAGTACACAAGACTATTGTTGGAATACACTAGAGAGAAATTCTGTAAATACCTTAATTAATACATTGGAAAGAGAATAGTAGTAATAGTAGTAGTAGTAGTTGTTGTAGTCGTAGTAGAAGTAGTAGTTGTTGTTGTTGTAGTTGTAGTAGTAGTAGAAGGTTGTTGTAGTAGTAGTAGTAGTAGTAGTAGTAGTAGTAGTAGTAGTGGAAGAAGAAGAAACAGAAGTGGTAATAAAAGTGATAGAAAAAATCATAGAATAAAAAGGGAGAACATGATGAAGACGATAATGATCCTGATATAATGATCGTGTAAACTTAAACATAAATACTCTGGTTAAAACATCGTATAGGCCTACGTGTATTATACTCTTTACACACTAGGAAATATAGGTTAGCAATATACCAACTTATTTTATATATATATATCAACAACACTGGATACACGTTAATAGACAAAACACACTATAATATCTTGACTTTGTAATTTTTAAGAAATATCAGGGCTCGCTCATATCATTAAATTATTTTGATATATCGTAGCTAATGTAAACAAGTGAAGCTTTTTATATTGTCGGATATTCAGTGATACATACATACATCCAAAAATAGTACATACTTCTAGAAATACTTAAAAAGAAAGTATTCCCAAGCATTGAATACTGGCACTGTAAGACGTAAGGAAAGAGAGAGAGAGAGAGAGAGAGAGAGAGAGAGAGAGAGAGAGAGAGAGAGAGAGAGAGAGAGAGACGTTCAATTTGTTCAGATGTAGACGAGTGTGACCGAAGTTTTGCCGTGGACTGAACAGGTGGAAATATTACCTGTCGTTATCGTTCCTGGTACACTTTACGAGCAGGTCCGTGTTGAGTGTGTGTGTGTGTGTGTGTGTGTGCTTGTTTGCGTGTGAGTAAGTGTGTTCATATCTAGAAGCGTGCACGTTTATTGTACAGTACTGGGGTTTTAATGCACGAATATTTGAGTGTGTGTGTGTGTGTGTGTATGTGCGCGGAAGGGAATGTGTCTGTTGTGCGTGTGTGTGTGTGTGTGTGTGTGTTATCGAGGCCAGTGAACGCACACAGTTTGCACCATCAGTATCTAAACAAGCATGAAATTACGATGTAAAAATAAGTGTAAGTGTCGTAATACTCGAGAAGTGGAGCCTGTGTGTGTGTGTGTGTGTGTGTGTGTGTGTGTGTGTGTGTGTGTGTGTGTGTGCATTGTATATACAGGTATATATATATATATTTTTGTGTGTGTGTGTGCGTGTGTGGAATAAAAGGACAATAATATAAAAACAGAAGGAAATTTCGATCGAATTATGTAATTGATATATTTGCACTATACACTGTGTATATTCAGTCTTAACGTATGATCCAGTGTATGTATAATTTGTATGATTATGTGCATTATCATGTTTTTATATCTGTTAATGCTGATCATAGTTAGATAAGGGTATATTGACCTTGATAGAAACACATCAGTAAGTACACACACACACACACACACACACACACACCTCTTGCTTGATATATGGCATTAATTTCTTAATCGACTTCCTTTATTCTTTCCCTTTCCCACCCAGCTCGAAAATATCTTCTTTCCTTCCTTACCTCCCCTTCGTCACACCTCATCCTGTACTCCCTGACCCTATCCTCCTGTTCCTATCCTCCCATTCCTTCTCTTCACAATATCAGTTTCTCTCTCTCTCTCTCTCTCTCTCTCTCTCTCTCTCTCTCTCTCTCTCTCTCTCTCTCTCTCTCTCCAGTTTACACTTTATCCAATCCCCACTCACCCTTTTCCATTCTCCCTCTATTTCCTGTCTAATCCCTATTCCAGATCTTCAGTCGTCATCCCCCTCCATTCTCACCTTCCACATACCCACCTCAACCATCTCCTTCCATCATTCCCTTTTTCCTCCACATCCTTAACCCCATTCCAACCCCACCTACCCCTACTTCTATCCCCATCCACCCCCCAACTCTTTTACCCTACTCTCCCTATCTAGTCTTTTTCCTCCCATTCTTTCCCCATCACACCCAACCCCACCTACCCCTATTCCCATCCCCATCCACCCCCCCCACCCCCACTTTGCCTCCTCCCCCCCCCCAACCACCACCACCACCACCACCACTCTACTGAAAATAAATATTGGGCTGAAATATTGTATCGAAAATTGTGTTTATAAATGGGTCTTTAAATTCCCGGAGCCACTCTAACGACACCAGCACACTTTTTAACACACTCTCCATAATGGGTGCTTTTTGGGGCGACTTTTTTTTTTTTTTTTTTTTTTTACCGCCCGAACTGGCTATAATGGGCGGGAAGGACGGACGGACGGGCTGGCTGGTTGGCGGACGATTAAAAGATGTATAGCTACGAGTTGGGTTGGTGAGTTGGAGGCTATTGCTGATTCCTACCACACCAAGCCATGAAACACAACGTATAATTATATCCTTAGGTGGGTGGGTCTGTTTCGTGACTTAAATTGGGGGAATCATTAGCACACATTTCGTCCACAACACAAACACGACTTCCAATATTGATTTAATTAAGGAGAGATTATCTTGTTGGTGAATTGGAAGGTCTCTAACTAATTCTTCCAAACTATGCCACGAAACAGATCCACCCTTTTAGTACCATTGAGGGTGTCTGTTTCCTGGCATAGTTTGGAGGAATCAGAGACCTTCCAATTCACCAACAAGAGAATCTCTCCTTAATTTATGATGGTTTATGAAGTGTTCGGTCAAAAGTGTTTACATTAGCGGTATATTTCCCTTCCCTTTAATGAGTTTTAGGGTTTATAAGTAAAGGAAAGTGAAAGTTTAGCTGTTAGACTCCTTAGGTTAGGTTAGGTTGGATGAGGTTTGAATTTCAAGGTTAGATTGGCTAAGGGTATGTTTGATTAGGTTAGATCTAGGTTAGGTCTAGGTTAGGTTTGATTGGGTTAGGTTAGGTTTGGTCAAGGTTAGGTTTAATTAGGTTAGGTAGGTTAGGTCTAAGTTAGATTTGATTAGGTTAGGTTAGATCAGGTCTAGGTTAGAATTGATTCATGGGACTGGGGTCCTCGGATTGATAGAATGCTTGCATTCTCTCCCAGCTTTGTGTCTCTGGTCTATTTTAACAATAGTTAGGTTAGGATATATTTGGTTAGGTTAGGTTAGGTCTAGATTAGATTTGATTAGATATAGGTAAGAATTATTTGTATTGTTTAAGATGCTCAGTTAAATAGTGGTGCTACATATGTATATATGGTAACTATATATTTTTAGGCTAGAGAAGATTTGATTAGCATAATATTAAGTGTTGGTATAATCACTGGTGTTTAATATGCAGTTGATTAGAGTGGTTTAAGTGTGAGATTATGGCGCCCGTGTGACATAGTTAGGTCATTAGAGGTTACTGGGTCATCCAAACAGTGCCACGAAACACCTCCCATATATGAAGGAGTTTGTTTCGTGGCACAGTGTGGAAGAATCAGTCACCTTCAAACAGTGAGTGAATTGGAGGGCTACTGATTGACCCAAACGACGCCAGGAAACCGACTACTACCAATGAATACGAATGGAGGGTTCTGTTTTGTAGCATAGTTTGGAGGAATCATTAGCCCTCCAACTCGCTGACAGGAGATAGTGCAGTGTTGGTAAATCTGGAGCAACTGATTCCTCCAAACCATTCCAAGCAACGGACTACCATTATTATTAATATTTTTTTTTTTTTTTTTTTTTTTTTTTTTTTTCCCAATTTGGGCCCGTTTCCTGGCATATTTTGGAGGATTCAAAGCACTCTAATGTATATACCACATCCACAATCAAATAACCACCAACACTTTCCTTGCATCGTAGTAAATATCTTGGTAATAAAGAACAACACATGTATGATTTTGCAGCACCTCATAATAATAATAATAATAATTGAGGGGGTCGAGTTGACGTAAGGTGTTGTTGTATGATTATATTTTGATATGATACTGATTTATTTTCACGATTGAAGGAAAGTGTGGGTGGTTATAATTATGATTGTGGTTGTACAGTTACCTCCAAAAATTTCGAGTCTAGCAGGTAGTGTCTCGAAATTTTTGGAGGTAACTGTACTAATAGTGTGTTACCTCGTTAAGGACCCTGTGATGGTTTACGAGTCCTGGTGGCTTCTGATTCCTCCTGACTATGCCACGAAACAAGCTCCTTATTATATAGTTAGTGTTTCGTGGCAATAATTGAAGGACTCACTATCCTCCAATATTCTGACTACATCACAGGGTCCTTTAAGGTGATAATTCGTTTTTGTTACATTGGAGTGCCTTGATTCCTCCAAAGTATGCTAGGAAACAGAACCAGAAGAGCAAAAATAATGGTGTTCTGTTGCTTGAAATAGTTTGGGGGAATCATTTACTCCAGATTTACCAACACTGGACTTCCCCCTTAAGGTGATAATTCGTTTTTGTTACATTGGAGTGCCTTGATTCCTCCAAACTATGCTAGGAAACAGAACCAGAAGAGCAAAAATAATGGTACTCTGTTGGTTGGAATAGTTTGGAGGATTCAGTTGCTCCAGAATTACCATCACAGGGTTCCTTAATATTGGTGGTTTATCCCGATGGCGTTTTTTTGTTCATCCATCCATCACCGTACAGGGTTTGATAAATATTAGTTTAATAATGGACGACTTAGCAACCTTAGCATGGGATGGGGGGGGGGGTTAAGGGGGGGGGAGGTAGGGGTAGGGAAGGAAGTTTTAATATCAGGGGCTTGTGTAAAACGGAAGGGAGGCATAAGGGGGTATAGGAAGTAAGGAGAAATAAGAAGTAAGCAAGGAAGTAAGTAAGGAAGTAAGTAAGGAGTATAGGAAGTAAGTAAGTACTCATTGGGTAAAAATATTCCAGTTATTTAAGGCAAAATTCTGGTATCGTATACAGTGTATAATTGAAAAGTTGTATTTATTTAATTTTGGTGCCATTATTATTATTATTATTATTTTTATTTTTATTTTTATTTTTATTATTTTTATTTTTATTATTATTTTTATTTTTATTTTTATTATTTTTATTATAATTTTTATTTTTATTTTTATTATTTTTATTATTATTTTACGCATAATTGATTGAGGGTTTGGGTATCTGTTAGTAATATTGTCTGACGTTAGTGAGAATCAGATCATGAAAGTCAATTCTACCCATAAAATATAAAATTCATAAACATAATACAGAGAGGTTGAAATATTGACTCTCTCTCTCTCTCTCTCTCTCTCTCTCTCTCTCTCTCTCTCTCTCCTGTTTCGTTTTCGTTTATTTCTCTCTGTCTCTCTCTCTCTCTCTCTCTCTCTCTCTCTCTCTCTCTCTCTCTCTCTCTCTCTCTCTCTCTCTCTCTCTCTCTCTCTCTCTCTCTCTCTCTCTCCTGTTTCGTTTCCGTTTATTATCCACTCACCTTTCTTTCCTTTCCCTTTACGTTCCATTCTTCCCTCAATATATCCATTTTCCCTCCCTTCCTTCGCTTTCACACTGTCTCTTTCTCGCCCATCCTTTATTCCTTCATTCTCTCCTTTCATTTGCTTTTATTTTCTTCCTCTCTGCCTCCCTCTTTGCATATTTTTTTTTCGCTTTTCCATCCATTGTCTTCCCTCCATCCCATTCTTCCTTCCTTCATTCATTCACATATTCCTTCTCTCCGTCCTACTTTCCTTCCTTCCTTCTTTCCTACTTTCCTTCCACTCATTTCCCTTTCCTTCGACTTTTCTCCCTAACTAGTCTCCTTCGCCTTTTTCCCTCATATTCCACCTCTCCTTCCCTCCCTTCTCCCTTCACTCCCTCCCTCCCTTCCTTCCATCATCCTTCCCTCCCTCCCTCCCTCGCTACCCCCCTCCACCATTCCTCCTTCCGTCTCTCCCTCCCTCCCTCCCACTAGCTCCATGCTCTCCACCCTTCCTCCTTCCCTCTCTCCCTCCCTCTCTCCCTCCCTCCCTTCCTTCCTCTCTCCCTCCCACTAGCTCCATACCCTCCACCATTCCTCCTTCCGTCTCTCCCTCTCTCTTTCCCTCCCTCCCTTCCTCCCTCCCTCCCTCCACCGTGCTTGATGCCAAATCTGGGCAATCATGATTTTAAAATACGCCCTGAAAATTCTCCCTAGTTTACTCAGGGGCGGAAGGGAGGGAGGGAAAGAAGGGAGAGGATGAGGAAGGGAGAGAGGGAGGGAGGGACAGAAGGAAAGAAGGGAGAGGAGGAGGGAGAGAAGGAAAGAAGGGAGGGGAGGAGGGAGAGCAGAAGAAGAGAGGGAAAAGAGAGGGACTCGTAAGGGAAAGAAAGGTAGGAGGAAAACGGGAGGAAAGGGAGAAGGAATGAATGGAGGGAAATGAGGAGGAAATGAAAGGGCGAGAGGGAAAACAGAGAAGAGAAGGAAAAGAAGGAGGATCGAGGAGGAAGATAGTGAGAGAGGAGGAACGAAATGGGGAAAGAGAGACACAAGAGTAGAACTGAGGAAGGGAAAGAAGGAGATGTAAAGGAAGAGAGAAAGAAGGGAAAGAGACGTAAGGAAGAGAGAAAGAAGGGAAAGAGATGTTAAGGAAAAGAGAAAGAATGGAAAGAGATGTTAAGGAAGGAAAGAAGGAAGAAGGGAAAGAGATGTTAAGGAAGGAAGAGAGAAGGGAAAGAGACGTAAGGAAAAGAGAAAGAATGGAAAGAGATGTTAAGGAAGGAAAGAAGGAAGAAGGGAAAGAGACGTAAGGAAAAGAGAAAGAAGGGAAAGAGATGTTAAGGAAGGAAGAGAGAAAGAAGGGAAAGAGACATAAAGGAAAGAAAGAAAGAAAGGAAGGAAAGAGACGTAAAAGAAAGAAGAAAGGAAGGAAGGAAGGAATAGAGGAAGAACCGTAGTGAGGGAGAGCACAAGGACGGACCTCCCCGGGTTACGCCATTACTCCCTCTCTCCCCCCTCTCCCCCCTTCTCCCCCCCCTCTCCCAGAAAAAGAACAATCAAGGAAACTTCAATTTGAATCTGACGGGGGGGTTTACGATGGGAGCAGCACCCCCCTTCCCCTCCCCCTCCCCTTCTCCTTCCTTCCTTCCTTCCTTCTCTCTTTCCCTCTCCTTCTCTTTTTACACTGCCTCCCTCCATTTCCTTTCATTCCTGTCTTTCTCTCTTTTTATTTTGTCTCCCTCCCTTTCTCTCTTTCCCTCTCCTTCTCTTTCTGTCTTTCTCTTTTTACTCTGTTTCCCTCCATTTTCTTTCATTCCTGTCTTTCTTTCTTTTCCTCCTCCCTCCCTTTCTCTCCTTCTCTTCCTGTCTTTATCTATTTATACTTTTACTCGGCCTCCCTCCATTTCCTTCCCTTCCCGTTTATCTCTCTCTTTCCTTCGTTGTTCCCTTTCATCATATTTTATCCTGCCTGTGTACATTCCCTCTTTTATCGTTCCTCCCATTTCCTCTCTTCGTCGTCTATGTCTCTTTCTTATCTCCTTTCGTTCCCTTTGCCCATTCCCTCCCTTTATATAATTTCATCCTCCCTTCCTCCCTTTTTCCATCCCCTTTCCTTCTGTACAATTTCCTCTCTCTCTCTCTCTCTCTCTCTCTCTCTCTCTCTCTCTCTTGGAGCTCCTCAACAAGTACCGACAGATGATTGCGAAGTTCAAGGAAAAGACGAACAACATCATCCTTTCTGGAATCATCCCCCGCAGACAAGCAGACACCCGTTTCTTCAACACCGCTACTAGTATCAACCGACGACTTGCCAACATCTGCAACGAGGAGAACGTCGATTTCGTCAACACATGGGACAGCTTTTATTTTGATGACTCGTTGTTCTCAGATGATGGTGTCCATCTGAATCAGGTAGGAGCAGCCCGTTTAGGACGTTTGCTAAACGACGCGGTCATCAACCATCGTACAAAAAACGGGACTGCCCAGGTACCTCAAGGTCAAGTAACGTAATACGAACAAACAGAATAACACGAGCAAACGTGCAGTTACCCAACCGAAATAGTCTAAAGGTTTTTTATGTTAACGCTCGCAGCATCCATAACAAATTCACAGATCTAGAGGAAATAACGCTTACAGAAAATTATGATATAATCGGCATTACAGAATCGTGGCTAAATACTGAAAATAGAGACTTCCTAGCAGAGTATAAAATTCCTGGCTATACAATATTTGAGAAAGGTCGAACTAATAAAAGGGGAGGCGGAGTACTATTATATATTAAAGATGACCTCAAACCGATCCTATTATCAAAGCCCCATATCGCTAACGTAGACACACTATATATACTCATTAGAAATAAATTCGGGATGAAACTTTTGTTAGCCTTACTATACAGACCCCCAGCTCAAGCAGTACAAACCGACCGTGATATTTATGAACAAATTAACGAGATGAGTAACACGCAAGAAGCCGTAATTTTTGGCGATTTTAATTTACCAGTAACAAAGTGGGGGGAACCATTATCAGCTCACTATGGTCAAGACCTTTATACTAACTTACAAGAGAGCTCTCTTATCCAATTTGTTAATAGTCCAACTCGTGGAAATAACGTTCTTGACCTAGTATTTGCAACAAAAGAAGACTTGATAGCGAATATTAACGTGGGTGATGAGTTTACTAATAGCGACCACCGCATAATCACATTCAGTATAAATTTCAATAGAAGCGAAATAAATTACAGCTACGAAAAAATCCCCGACTTTAGAAAAGCTAATTTTCACCAACTCAGAGCGATACTAAAAGATACCGATTGGAAATGTCTGCGAGACACTATTAACATTAATACACGATGGAACTTTTTCACTAATGCGTACGCAAAAGCGGTCAAAGATAGCATACCGTTAAAAAACCGACGTTCAGCACAAAACTTAAAGCCCAAGTGGTGGAGTAAAGAGATAGCCGATTGTTTACGCGCCAAAAAGAACGCCCATAATAGAGTAAAAATCACAAACGACAATAACGAGCGGGCCAAGTTTTCAGACTTACGAAGAAAAGCCAAAAAGTTAATCAAACAGAGTAAAAAGGCCATTGAAAAACACGTAGCAAATCAAAGTAAGACAAACCCGAAAGAGTTCTACAGTTATATTCGGCATAAGAAAGTACTCACGTCAACTATCGGACCACTACTTGATGAGAATGGGGACTTTACTACAGATGAAGAGCGAATGAGTGGTATCCTTAACACTTTCTTTGCATCAGTCTTTACTACAGAAAACCCGAACGATATACCAGCAGTAACAACAGTCCAAAACGAAAATACCGAGGTATTAAGTAATATCAGCATAACTGAAAGTGACGTAATAAAATGTATTGATAAATTAAATGTAAATAAGTCACCTGGGCCAGACACGATCTCCCCTCGCGTATTAAAGGAAGCAAAAAGCGAAATAGTAAAACCTCTGACTCTGCTCTTTAACTATTCTTTACACACTGGAACAATACCTGACGAATGGAAACTCGCTAACGTAACACCAATATTTAAAAAAGGCAGCAAATCTCTACCTAGCAATTATCGCCCTATCAGCCTAACCTCAGTCATATGCAAAATGCTAGAGACAATCATACGAGATAAACTTACAAGTCACTTAGAGGAAAACAACTTACTTAGAGACACTCAACACGGTTTTCGTAATAGACGCTCTTGCCTAACGAACCTATTAGACTTTTTAAATGACATTTTCAATGAATATGATAAGAGTAAAGCAGTAGACATAATTTATCTAGATTTCCAAAAGGCCTTTGACAAAGTTCCCCATAAACGCTTAATATCTAAACTAAAATCACACAGAATCCAAGGCGATACCGTAAGATGGATAGAGAACTGGCTAAGAAACCGAAAACAACGCGTGGTAATAAATGGAAAATCTTCTAGTTGGACAGGCGTTACAAGCGGGGTGCCACAGGGGTCAGTTTTAGGGCCAATCCTATTCCTAGTTTACATAAACGACATAGACGAAGGCCTCTCATGCATAATATCGAAGTTTGCCGATGACACCAAAATTGCAAATACAGTACTCACTAACGCACAGACTAAAGAAATGCAAGATAATCTCGATAAATTGTCAAATTGGGCGAAAACTTGGCAAATGTCCTTCAATTCAGATAAATGTAAAGTGCTCCACATCGGACATCATAACGTAGCAGCAAACTACTCGTTAAATGGTAAGCAACTTAAAAGCGTGGATCGAGAGACAGACTTAGGGGTAACAGTATCAAGTAACCTAAAACCCAGTCAGCAGTGTACGGAAGTAATTAAGAAAGCAAATAAAACTATCGGCTTTATCGGCAGAGCATTCGAGTATAAATCTAAAGACACAATCCTCACTTTGTATAATTCCTTGGTCCGTCCCCTTATGGAGTATTGTGTTCAAGCCTGGTGCCCGTATTACCAGAAAGATATAGCAAAATTGGAACGAGTCCAACGTAGAGTTACTAAAATGATACCAAGTCTGAGAAATAAAACGTACGATGAGCGGCTAAGCGAATTAAATCTATTCCCATTGACACAACGTAGACTGAGAGGTGACTTAATTCAGGTATTTAAAATAATCAAAGGCATTGATAATATGGACTGCAACAAATATTTCACTATTGATCAATCAAACTACACGAGAGGAAACGACTGCAAAATCATAGGCAAATCTTTTAACTCGCACGAATCAAAGAATTTCTTTTTTAACCGAGTCGTCAACTTATGGAATGGGCTTCCCCGTAACGTAATTGACTGTAACACCGTAGACAGCTTCAAACGTCGCTTAGATAAACACCTTGCGTCTAATCCCCGACTTACAATGTTTACTAATGAATAATTTTTGCCCATTACAGGTGGCAAGTTAGCCAAATTTCACCTACTTTCTATCTTTCCTATAAAAAAATTTCCTTGTGGAGTATTTCTGCCAACCCCACAAGGTTCCCATTCCTGACTTTATTTCCTGTACGGCTCAGGCCGGAGGGAGTGGAGGGTGGGGAGAGAGCCTTCTACTTTGCTATCCTTACCTACGACTATCACTGGGGAGTAATTCATTCTCTACCAGTAACCTTCTAATCAGGTCACCTCGTTTGGACCGTAAGGTCTGTTGTGGTCTGTGTTTCTATGTAACTCTATGTAACTCTCTCTCTCTCTACATGGCTCCAGGTTGTCGGTAAAGATGATGGGTCTGTCTTCCTCAAATCACAGCTTTTATAAACCTTGTCGTCTTCTGCCTCACACAAACTACCAGCTTGCCTTTCTGTCCTTCTGCCTGCCTTCCTGTCTTCCTTCCTGCCCTTCTACCTGCCTTCTTGCCTGCCTTCCTGCCCTTCTACCTGCCTTCCTGTCTTCCTTCCTGCCCTTCTACCTGCCTTCTTGCCTGCCTTCCTGCCCTTCTACCTGCCTTCCTGTCTTCCTTCCTGCCCTTCTACCTGCCTTCCTGCCTGCCTTCTGCCCTTCTACCTGCCTTCCTGTCTTCCTTCCTGTCTTCCTTCCTGCCCTTCTGCCTGCCTTCCTGCCTACCTTCCTGCCCTTCTACCTGCCTTCCTGCTTACACACACTCCCCCTCACCCTTTCCCTGTCTGCCTGCCTGCCTGCCAACCTACCTACCTGCCAGCACATAATACTTCCATCAACAAACAAGTCTTTCATTCTGTCTGTCTGCCTACACATACATACATACATACCCCTAATCTATCCCTGTCTGTCTGCCCTCCCTTCTGCCATCCTCCCTGCTTACACATACACAAACACTCTTTCTTTCCCTCCCTGCCTGCCTGCCTTTCTTCCTGCCTGCCACCTGTCTGTCTGTCTGTGTCTTTCTGTCTACACTCTATACCCTGCCTCCCTTTCCTACACTTTATCTCCCTTCCCTTACACCCTGCCTCCCTTCCCTACATCTTACTTACCTCCCCTACACTTTACTTCCCTCCCTTACACCCTACCTCCCTTCCCTACACCTTGCTTACCTCCCCTACACTTTACTTCCCTCCCTTACACCCTGCCTCCCTCACCTACACCCTCCCTCCATTCCCTACACCTTGCCTCCCTTCCCTACACCCTACCTCCATTCCTTACACCCTACCTCCCTTCCCCTTCACCCTGCCTAACCCTACTCACCTCACCTTCCCGTCACACCTTAATTACAGGACTTCTTACCTGTCTGCTAATTAGTCTGCTTCTTGTCATCTGATTCTTGCTTGTTATTTGTCCTTACCTTTACTTACCTACTTACCTGTTCCTTACTCACGGAGTCTACTTACTCAACCACTTTTCTACTTACTTGCTCCTTACTTACGTACTTACCTACTCATCTTCCACTTACCTTCCACTTCCACTACTTTCCTACTTACCTTCCACTTCCACTACCTTGTTACTTACCTTCCACTTCCAATACCTACCTACAAGTACTTACCTTCCATTTTAACAATATGGTACCTTAATTCCTACTTATCTTTCATCAGAACAATCATACTTAACTACCTATCAACCTACTTGCCTACCTATCACCCTGCTTGCCTACCTATCACCCTGCCTACCTATCACCCTCCTTGCCTACCTATCACCCTGCCTACCTATCACCCTGCTTGCCTACCTATCAACCTACTTGCCTACCTATCAACCTACTTACCTACCTATCACCCTGCTTGTATACCTATCACCCTGCTTACCTACCTATCAACTTACTTACCTACCTATCAACCTACTTACCTACCTATCAACCTACTTACCTACCTATCAACCTACTGGCCTAACTATCAACCTACTGTCCTCCTTCACCACTTCCTTCCCTCCCTGTCCTCCTTCACCCTTTCCTTCCCTCCCTCCTTCTCCCCTCCCTTCCCAACCTCCCTTTCCTCCTTCCCTCCCTGTCCCTCCTTCCCCATTTCCTCCCCTCCCACCTTTCCAGTCACCCCTTCCTTCCCTCACTCCTTCCCTGTTACCCTGTCCTCCTTTCCTTCCTTCCCTCCCTTCCCAGCCTCCCTTTCCTCCCTTCCCAGCCTCCCTTTCCTCCCTTCCCAGCCTCCCTCTTCACGTGCCAATATTCAATACATGTGTAGGGACAAAATATTCCGGGCAGCTCAACAAAATATTGCCACCTCGATACATCATAACGAGTTTTGCCCATCTTGAAAGGTTACGTTGCATATAGGTATTTGCTGTGTGTGTGTGTGTGTGTGTGTGTGTGTGTGTACGATATATAAATTAAATGGTGGATCAATGTATATGTGTGTGTGTGTGTGTGTGTGTGTGTGTGTGTGTGTGTGTGTACGAAATAAAAATTATATGTTGGATTAATCTGTGTGTGTGTGTGTGTGTGTGTGTGTGTGTGTGTGTGTGTGTGTGTGTGTGTGTGTGTGTGTGTGTGTGTGTGTGTGTGTGTGTGTGTGTGTGTGTACGACATAAAAATGATATGTTAGATTAATCTGTGTGTGTGTGTGTGTGTGTGTGTGTGTGTGTTGTACCGGTCTATGACACTTTTAATCAATGTCTCAATCTACAATATGACTATAATTACCAGAACAACACAACAACTCTCGATAATTACCTGTCAATACACAAGGAGACCTAACCAACAACAACAACATTACCTACAACAACAATAACATTCTCTCTCTACAACAACATTACAACAACAACTGCATTCTCTCTACAACAACAACATTACAACAACAACAACAGCATTCTCTCTCTACAACAACATTACCTACAACAA
Source organism: Petrolisthes cinctipes (assembly GCA_033782935.1). Taxonomy (NCBI): domain Eukaryota; kingdom Metazoa; phylum Arthropoda; class Malacostraca; order Decapoda; family Porcellanidae; genus Petrolisthes; species Petrolisthes cinctipes. The sequence continues at coordinate 7,805 of JAWQEG010004733.1, read as the reverse complement.
CAATAACATTCTCTCTCTACAACATCATCATTACCTACAACAACATTCTCTCTCTACAACAACAACATTACAACAACAACAACAACTGCATTCTCTCAACAACAACAACATCAATACAACCCCCAGTTCCCCACCAACCTTACCTATGACATTAATTAACAGGAGAAAATAACAACTATACAGAATTATAGACATATAACAATAACAATTTCACAGACAAGTTAATTATTTTCTCACTCCAACTATATATATACTCTAATAACAATGGTATTAAAGGACGATGACTTGAGAACAACAATGACACCAAATGAATGTCGGAGTCCACTACAAATGTGCCCTTGTGTTAATTAATTACTCGTGTCAACAGTTTTATACACCTGCCACTTGATTTGTCCTTCTAGTTTTGGGAGATGGTAGTAGGTGGGAGATGGTGGTAGGTGGGTGATAATGGTGGTGGTGGTGGTGGTGGTGGTAGTAGTAGTAGTAGTAGTAGTAGTAGTAGTGAGTGGGTGGTAGTGATGGTAGTAGTGGTGATGGTGGTAGGTGGGTGATAATGATGATGATGGTAGTAGTAGTAGTAGTAGTAGTAGTAGTAGTAGTAGTAGTTGTAGTAGTGGTGGTGGTGGTGGTGGTGAGTGGGTGGTAGTGATGGTAGTAGTGGTGATGGTGGTTTTAGGGTGGTTTAAGATGGTTGTGATTGTAGTAGTGGTGATAGTGATAATAACAGTTAGTAGTCAGTCAGAGAAACGCAACTAGCCTAATATTAACCCAACCTAACCCAACCCAACCTAACCTAACCAATATAACCTAACCTAACCTAACCACTACCATTACCAATATAACCTAACCTAACCCAACATAACCTAACATAACCACAACTACTACCATCACCAATAAAACTTAACATAACTCAACATAACATAACCTCACCTAATTATAACCCAACCTAACATAACATAACCTAACCCAACAAAATCTAACATAACCACAACTACTACCATCACCAATATAACCTAACATAACCTAACCTAACCTAACCTAACCACAAATACTACCATCACCAATATAACCTAACCTAACCTAACCTAACCTAACCTACCCACAACTACTACCATCACCACCAACATAACCTAACCTAACCTAACCATCACCAATACAACCTAACCCAACCTAACCACAACAACTATCATCACCACCACCAACATCACCATCTTATCACTCTACACTACAAACTCCACCACCCACAAAATCATCATTACTTGCAAAATCACAACAACAACAACAACAACAACCATGACCACTAGCAGCTACCATCATCCCACACACACACACACACACACACACACACACACACACCAGTGCTCGTGATAATAAAGAGAACACAGTGTCACTATTGGCAACGGTGTAATACCAAATGTCAAGCCGAGTTCGTATTGCTCCTCTTTTTATTACACAATCGTCACAAAAATGTCTCACTCCCTCGGATATAGCAAACATAACAATAGATTCTGAAATAATAATAATAATAATAATAATAATAATAATAATAATAATAATAATAATAGTACTTCTACTTCTACTACTAATAATATTTCTACTACTACTACTATTATTATTACTACTACTAATACCACCACCACTACTACTACTACTAATAATAATACCACTACTACTACTACTACTAATAATAATACCACCACTACTACTACTACTAATAATAATAATACCACCACTACTACTACTACTACTACTACTACTACTACTACTACTACTACTAATAATAATAATAATAATAGATGGGAAAACATGGGACTGAGTGCGTTCCTTTACAAACGCCAAATGTAGTCTATGGATAGCCTATACCCCACTAATTTTTGTTCAGATACTTCATTCCCCAACTTTACATTTTATTCATTTCTGACCTGCATTATCTACCTGGAGCTACTGAAATGTTATGGGTATTTAGTTTCATTTTGCCCAATCACCATGTAAAGTTTTATCGAATTCCGTCCATAGGTTTTTGCGTTATCTTGTTCACTAACCAACAAACATGAATGATTACATAGCCTTCTTTCACAACCACACTTTCTACCACACACATTTCAACCCTTCCATCTCACGAACCCATCCTCGTCTTTCCTTCAACCACTCCCTCTCATCCTTACCTACTCCCTCCTCCTCCTCATTCCCTCCCACCACTCCCTCTCTCCCTTACCTACTCCCCCTCCTCCTATTTCCCTCCCACCACTCCCTCATTCCATTACCTACTCCCTCCTCCTCTCTCTCTCTCTCTCTCTCTCTCTCTGAACCTCATATATATTTCCCCACTCCTTACCTTCCTACCTACTTCTCATCCTCTCTCTCTCCCTCATCCTCTCTCTCTCCCTCATCCTCTCTCTCTCTCTCTGAACCTCATATATATTTCCCCACTCCTTACCTTCCTACCTACCTACCTGTCTACTTGCTTGCTTCCTTTCTCTGACACCAGCTGCACACCTCACACTCTTAACACCTCCTTTCTGGCATTTCATTCCCTCCTCTTCTACACCTTTACTTCCCTACCTCTCGCTCTCCCTGCCTCTTTTCTTTTCCTCTTCTTCCCCAAATCTCTCCCTCTCTCTCTATCATTTATTAATTTCTTCTACCTCAAAATCTCTCTCTCTCTCTTTCTATTTTCTTTCTATCCTCTTTTTCCACCCACTTACCTCTCCCTCTTCCTCCAAATCTCTCTCTCTCTCTCTCTCTCTCTCTCTCTCTCTCTCTCTCTCTCTCTGTTCTTCTTCTACCTCCAAATCTCTCTCTCCCTCTTTCCTCTTGATCTTAAACCTCTTTGCCTCTCACTTTCAACTCTTTCTTTTTTGTCACTCTTGCTTTTTTCATTTGACTTCAGGCTGGTGTTTCCTTTCACGTCCTTCCTTTCACATGCTCTCTCTCTCTCTCTCTCTCTCTCTCTCTCTCTCTCTCTCTCTCTCTCTCTCTCTCTCTCTCTTACTTTGCTGACACAGGATTTCCTTACCATGAAAATACTGTCCATTCTTCTCATGTAACGCAGGAAGGGAAGGCTTAAAACACACACTGTCTGAATTTTTCCTCACACTCACACACACACACACTCACACTCACACTCACACTCACACACACACACACACACACACACACACACACACACACACACACACACACACACACACACACACACAGTCAATTTTCCATATATTATTACGGTTATTATTATTATTATTATTATTATTAATACTGAACAAATTCCTTAAGGGACCCTGTGTGTGATGTAGTCAGAAAATTGGAGGTAAACGAGTGCTTCAAATATTGCCACGAAACACACACACACACACACACACACACACACACACACACACCACACACACACACCTTTTATTATGGAAGAAGAAGCGTGTTTCGTGGCATAGTCAGGAGGAATCAGAAGCCTCCAATTATTCTCCTCATACACGATCACAGGGTATTTAAGATTCTCTGTCCACATCCCCTCTTAATTCCCTCCAGTCATTGTTCATTCTTGTCACATCTTCAATTATTCATCTCCCTCAACTCTCATTCGTTCCTTCCTTCCTTCCTTCCTTCCTGTTTTACTTTCTTACTTCATTTCTTTCTTCCTTCTTGTTTTACTTTTTTACTTTCTTACTTTCTTCCTTCTTGTTTTACTTTCTTACTTTCTTTCTTCCTTCTTGTTTTACTTTCTTACTTCCTCTCTTCCTTCTTGTTTTACTTTCTTACTTTCTTCCTTCCTGTTTTACTTTCCCCTTTCTTCCTTCCTTTCTTCTTGTTTTACTTTCCCCTTTCTTCCTTCTTGTTTTACTTTCTTACTTTCTTCCTTCCTGTTTTACTTTCCCCTTTCTTCCTTCCTTCCTTCCTGTTTTACTTTCCCCTTTCTTCCTTCCTTTCTTCGTTTTACTTTCCCCTTTCTTCCTTCCTTCTTGTTTTACTTTCTTACTTTCTTCCTTCTTGTTTTACTTTCCCCTTCCTTCCTTCCTTCCTGTTTTACTTTCCCCTCTCTTCCTTCCTTCCTTTTTTTCTTCCTTCCTTTCTTTCTTCCTTCCTTTTTTTCTTCCTTCCTTCCTTCCTGTTTTACTTTCTTACTTCCTTTCTTTCTTTCTTTCATTCTTTCTTTCTTTTTTCTTTCTTCCTTCTTTTCAGTTTGTGTTTTTTCCTCTTATTTTTGTATTCTTTTCGTCTCTTCGTCCTGTCTCCCTTCCTTCTTTCCTTCCTCATTATCTTTTCTCCTATATTCTTTTCATATTTTCTTTCCTTCCTTCCTTCCTTCCGTTTTATCATGGCTCCTTCCGTCCTTCTTTCCTTCCTTCCTTCATTCATTCATTCATTCCTCCTATCCTAAACCTGCTTCTTTCCTTTCCTTCTCTTCCTTCCTTCCTTTATTCATTTATTTTCATTCCTTCCTCCTTACCTAAACCTACCTATCTCCTTCCCTTCCCTCCTTCCAACCTTCCTTCATTGTCCTCCTTGTTTCCTCTCCTTCCACTTCTTCCGTCCTAATATCCCTTCCTCTTCCTTTACTTCCTTCCTTCCATCTCTTCTTTCGTTACCTCTTCCAATACTTCCTTCCTTCCTTCCTTCCTTCCTTCCTTCCTTCCTTCCTTCCTCCTCCGTTACTTACTTCCTTTCTTCCATCTCTTCTTTCGTTGCCTCTTCCACTACTTACTTACTTCCTTCCTTCCTTCCTCCTTACCTCTCCATTACTTCCTTCCTTCTTTCCTCCATTACATACTTCCTTCCTTCCTCCTTCATTTCTCTTCCATTACTTCCTTCTTTTCTCCTCCTTTACCTCCTCTTCCCTTCCTCACTTCCTTCTTTCCTCCTCCTTTACTTCCTCTTCCCTTCCTTCCTTCCTTCCCCCCTTCCTTCCTCCTTTACTACCTCACTCCCTTCCTCCTTACCTCCTCCATTACTTCCTCCTTTACTACCTCACTCCCTTCCTTCCTCCTAACCTCCTCCATTACTAACTCACTCCCTTCCTCCTTACCTCCTCCATTACCTCCTCCATTACTACCTCACTTCCTTCATCCTTACCTCCTGCATTACTTTCTCTTCCCTTCCTTCCTTCCTCATTACCTCCTCCTTTACTACCTACCTCCCTTCCTTCCTTCCTCCATTACTACCTCACTCCCTCCTTCCTTACCTCCTCCATTACTTCCTCCATTACTACCTCACTCCCTCCCTTCCTTCCTTCCTTCGTCCCTCCCTTCCTTCCTTCCTTCCTCCTTACCTGTGCCTACATCTCTGAGTGTGTGTCCGTCAATGTGTTGTGATACAAGATGGTACTGCCTCTTTAACCCTCCTCCTCATCTCTTCCTCCTCTTCCTCCTCATCCTCTTCTTCCTCTTCCTCCTCCTCTTCTTCTCCTTCCTCATCCTCTTCTTCTCCTTCCTCATCCTCATCCTCTTCTTCTCCTTCCTTATCCTCCTCCTCTTCTTCTCCTTCCTCATCCTCATCCTCTTCTTCTCCTTCCTCATCCTCATCCTCTTCTTCTCCTTCCTTATCCTCCTCCTCTTCCTCCTACTCTTCTTTTTCTATAAATTTTCTTGGTCTTCCTCACTCTTCCTCCTCATCATCATCTTCTTCCTCCTCTTCTTCTTCTTCCTCCTTCTCCTCCTCCTCCACCTCCTTTTCCTCTTCCTTCTCCTCTTCCTTTTTCTGTTATTCTTCTCTTTCCTCATCTATTCACTTCACCCTCCCTTTATCCCTCGTCTCCTCCTCCTCCTCCTCCTCCTCCTCCCTCCTCCTCCTCTTCTTCTTCTAAACTTTTCTGATTATTTTCTCTTTCCCTATTCCCCACTTCTTATTAACTCCCAACATTCTCACTCACTAATTGGCACACATTCGTACACAGATCAAAGTTTTATACACATTCACTCCTTCTTACACGTACAAGGACACTCATTCTTTATAAACTTTGAATCATGGAAAAAAAAAAAAAAAAAAAAAAAAAAAAGTCTGGTTCAAGTGAATAAAATGAAATGACGAGAGAGAGAGAGAGAGAGAGAGAGAGAGAGAGAGAGAGAGAGAGAGAGAGAGAGAGAGAGAAGGGGGGTGAGTTAGAGAGAGAAGGGGGGTGAGTTAGAGAGAGAAGTGGAGAGAGAAAGAACACACACACACACATACTACAAAATATTGATCAAACTCATTCTTACCCCACTTGAATCTTTGGGTTAAGTTTGTTGATAAAAGTGGAGCAAATGATTCCTCCAAACAATTCCAAGAAACAGGACACCCCATTATTTTTTTTTTGTTAGGCTGGTCTTGTTTCCTGACATACTTTGGAGGAGATAAAGGCACTGCAATGAACCAACTGTATCCTATATATATATAAATCCCCTGTGATGTAGTCAGGAAATTGGAGGTAAATGATGAGTCCTTCAAATACTGCCACGAGACACACACACACACACACACACACACACACACACACACACACACACACACACACACACACACACACACACACACATACAAACTCACACACACACACACACACACACACACACAAACACACACACACACAAACACACACACACACAAACACACACACACACACACCCACCCACCCACACCCACACACACCCACACCCACACCCACACACCAACACACACACACACATGGAAGGAGTTTGTTTCGTGGCCTAGTCAAGAGGAATCAGAAGCCACCAATTCTCATATACGATCACAGAAGCTCCTTAGCCTAATTAGGTCCTGAGAGGTTAATGTGTTGTGGTAAGATATTGAATTGGTTGGGCCATTATCTTTGAGAGTAATTATTTTGGTTCTATTTTTTTATTTCTATTTCTTTTTCCAGCTGTCTTATCTTCTTCCATTTATCGTCCTCTATTCTTTTTTTCTTTTCCAGTGTGTGTGTGTGTGTGTGTGTGTGTGTGTGTGTGTGTGTGTGTGTGTGTGTGTGTGTGTGTGTGTGTGTGTGTGTGTGTGTGTGTGTGTGTGTGTGTCTCTCTCTCTCTCTCTCTCTCTCTCTCTCTCTCTCTCTCTCTCTCTCTCTCTCTCTCTCTCTCTCTCTCTCTCTCTGAACGTGCCACATCTCCACCATCGGCGTTCTTGAGAGACTCTGACTAACTTATAAATACGAACTTCCTCCTCTTCCTTCTTCTCTTCCTCTCCTCCTCCTCTTTCTCCTCTTCCTCTTCCTCCTATTCCTCCTTCTCCTCCTCCTATTCTTCCTCCTTCTCCTCTTCTTTCTCTTCCTCTTCTTCCTTCTTCTCTTCTTCTTCCTTCTCTTCTTTCTCCTCTTCCTCCTCCTCCTCCTCCTTCTCTTTCTCTTCCTCCTCCTCTTTCTCTTCCTCTCATTCTACATTCTCCTATCCATCTTGCTTCATGCTCCTATTCTCTCTCTCTCTCTCTCTCTCTCTCTCTCTCTCTCTCTCTCTCTCTCTCTCTCTCTCTCTCTCTCTCTCTCTCTCTCTCTCTCTCTCTCTTTCCATTATCTTTCTCATCTCCCCTTTCGTTTATTCAATCACTTTCTTCTGCTTTGTTTGTTTCCCTTGTCTTCTCTCCTCCACTTCCCCCCACTTCCTTCTTCGTCTTTCCCTCTCATCTCTCTTTCTATTCTTTTTTTTTTTAAACAGGAATGTACAGAAGGAAGGAAGAAGGAATAATGTGGAAGATAAAGTGGAAGAAAGCAATAATTCAATATACACACATAAAGGTATAGTGAAATTAGATTAGTCTTGGTTTATATCAGGTCTCTCTCTCTCTCTCTCTCTCTCTCTCTCTCTCTCTCTCTCTCTCTCTCTCTCTCTCTC